>CAKAKQ010040235.1:0-10469 GCA_916700675.1 Helicolenus avius
ACAACTGGACTCAGATATTCAGCGGTGAGACGATCGCTGTCACATGCGAGATCAAGGGAGGCACCGAGTGGGAGTACGAATGGCGAACAACCAGCTCAAACACACCTCCAACACACAGTGAATACAGCATCAGCAGTGCCTCCGTTTCCCACAGTGGAAGCTACTGGTGTAAGGGTAGAAGGGACTCGTATTCCTCAACAGAGTGGAGTAATGCCTTCCAACTGACAGTATTATGTAAGTCACATTGTCTTTCATTTAGACTGCGCTTTTTGTATCTGTCAGAAATTATAGCTTTTTTCTTTCTCTCACAAATATGAACAGCAAATAAACCCAAGCCCAAAGTTATGGCAGATAGGAGAATCATACCACGTGGGGGCAAAGAGACACTGAACTGCTCTGTGGAGGACTCCGCTGAGTGGATATACTACTGGTTCAGACGGGCCTCTGTGTTTTCTGAAAGTCAGATCATTAGAGATGGTGACCCAAATAGAGTTATCAGCATCTCACAAGGAGGCATCTACCACTGCAGAGGAGGGAGAGGAAACCCAGTTTTCTTCACAGAGGACAGTGATCCAGTCACCATTGAGAAGAGAGGTGAGTGTTTGTGCTTTAGTTTGGAGTAATACAGCATGCAGAATAAGTGCTCAAAATGAATTCATTTTCTGTTTCTATTTTGAACAGTTTCCAACAAGGTTGTTGTGTCGCTGCAACCCAACTGGCCTCTGATATTCAGTGGTGAGACAATCACTGTTAGTTGTGGTATTTATAGAGGTGGATATAGGGAATACACTGAGTGGGAGTATGAATGGAGCAAACCCAACTCAAACACAATTCCAACACACAATGGATACAAGATTAGCAGTGCTACTGTGTCCGACAGTGGAAACTACAGGTGCATGGGTAAACGACAATGGGACTCAACGGAGTGGAGCGATGTCATCACATTGACAGTTTCATGTAAGTTGTTTTGTTTCGTCTGCATTATCACACTTATATTATTGACATTTACCCCCCAAAAATAGAGAAGGCTGTATTTAAATCGTCATGCATTTTTAAATTCTTTGCCACTTCAAAAGTTTGACTTTTTGATCGGAGTTTGCTAGTGATTGACAGCTGCCTCCATTGAATGAACGGCCAATAGGAACGCTCTCTCTCTGAAATGACCTGTGATTGGCCAAAGTCTCTCGCCCCAGGCTAGATTTTTTAAAGCCTGAAAACAGAGCCATGAGGAGGTGCACAAGTCTAGTTTTCTCTCAGAACACTTGAATTACAATATGATAAAAGGTTATTATGGAATTCTTGCCCAATGATGCAAAAACATATTCTGCCTGCTGCAGGTTTAAATGGATTTTGTTTTGGTCCACAAGTGTTTTAGTGTTGCAGAAGATAGAGGTAGATTCATTACTTGCCAATTTTCTTAAGCGGTTTGAATAAGACTAATTCACACGGACAGTAATGACCGTTTTATGTTTGTTTTGTTCTGAACTCAACAGCACACAGACCAAAGGCTAACCTGAGTGCTGACAACAGAGCCTTTCCAGCAGGGGGCAGTGTGATCCTGACCTGCTCTGTGAACCCATCATCATCTGGTTGGAAATACTTGTGGTACAGAGGAGAGACGTTCTCTTTACCCCTGACCCGACAAGATGCTGTTTTCCTCTCTACTGGACAAATCGGTGTCTCACAGGAAGGACTCTACAGGTGCATAGGACAAAGAGGAAACCCTGTTTACTACACAGAGTACAGTGATTCATTCAATATTCACAAAATTGGTGAGTGTGGCATTGAAATTATCAGTAACACTTTCTATGACGCCGATGTCTATAATGCATTATATTCTCCTTATAGCACTGCATAATCATAGTTATAAGCACTCATGAATATTGATAATGCTTTATAACAATAATCACAACACATTATAACGTATTTTATCATAATACTTAATCAAGTATAACAAAGCAAGTATCATAATACCTCATAATTGGCTATAGGATCATAGTGTATTATAATTTGCATAGTTGTAATACATGATAGTCTTTTTATAATGCATTATAATCACTCTTATAATGCATTATAATGGGATTATAAATCATTCTAAGTAGTCATTTGCTTTAAGTAAATAAAAAAAATTGTTTTAAAGTGTTGTACAATGTAGTGTTGTTTGTGCATATATTTAATGATAATTTTTCACTTTACTTAAAGCAAACAATGACCACTTAGAGTATCTTATAATCCCATTATAAGTAGAATAAGTGTTACCACAGTGGTACCATGTTACCACTTATTCTACTCTGTATGCATGATTGCTGATTGAGATCTGGTTGATGTTTATGTAATCTTCATCAATTGTAATTTTTTTTGTCTTTTTTGGTGATTTGTGAACACGAACAGTCACAAACAGGCCTGTTGTGAGCCTTCAGCCCAACTGGCCTGAGATATACTCTGGAGAGACGATCACTCTCACATGTGAGATCCAGGGAGGAGACACTGAGTGGGAATACGAATGGATGACAACTAGCTCATACAAACCTCCAAACCAAAATGAATACAGGATTAGTTCTGCTTCGGCATCCCACAATGGAGTCTACTGGTGCAAGGGCAGACTGAAAAGAGCCCAACAGAATTCAACAGGGTGGAGTATCTCCTTCAAATTGACAGCATCTTATTGTAAGTCACTTTATATTTCATTCAGAAAATTCATAAAAGCTTTCAAGTTAAGGCTAAATATGCATTTTGATGTGTTAAATGTATAGTATTCGAGCATTGCATGTAATCCACAAACAAATCCAGACTTTGCATCATTCTCCAACAGACACACCTCAGCCTGTCCTCACCGTGTCTCCATTATGGCTGAGTCCTGGAGACTCAGTAACTCTGAACTGCAGTGTTACAGATTCATCTGCAGGATGGAGGTTCTACTGGTATAAGGCTGTCCCCAAACCAGCAGACAAGCATGACATGACACACATGTATATCCCCCGCCACTACGGTTGGATGGATTATCATGGCGTTCAAAGCTCCTACAGCTATGAGCTGCTACCTGGCAGCACCAGTGGGACTGAACAGGATTCCTACATCGTCCGTGGACAGACGCACACAGCAGGATATGTGTGCAGAGCCGGAAGAGGAGACCGGGTTTATTACACTCAGTATAGTAAACCAAACTTTGTCTGGTCTGGAGGTCAGTATGTTTGTTTCTTCCTTCCTCCTCTCAAAAAGCAGATGTTATGCTATACCTTTGATTCCCACTTTGGCTTGTAATTGGATGTGCACACACTTGCCCCCCAGTAGAGGAAATGTGTTGATTGTGGGGCTTGAATCAAAAATAATTGCAGCTGAAGTTCTGTGGGGCTTAACAACTTGGATAGTTTAACTACTTAATGTTTTTAATTTGAATTATTGAAGTACAAATGTATTAATAATGTAATGTAAGAGAGCCAATGGGACTTTTCTATTGGGTTTTGGATTATTTCAGAAAGATACTGCATTTAGCATAAAAAATATGCTCAAATCATAACATGGCAAACTGCAGCCCAACAGGCAACAACAGCTGTTAGTGTGTCAGTGTGCTGACTTGACTATGACTTGCCCCAACACTGCATGTGGTTATCATAAAGTGGGCATGTCTGTAAAGGGGAGACTCGTGGGTAACCATAGAACCCATTTTCATTCACACATCTTGAGGTCAGAGGTCAAGGGACCCCTTGAAAATGGACATGACAGTTTTTCCTCTCCAAAAGTTAGCGTAGGTTTGGTGCGTTATTTAACCTCTTTTCCACAAGCCAGTATGACAAGGTTAGTACAAGTGGATTCCTTAGGCTTTTTAGGTTCATATGATACCAGTATCTTCACTCTAGCTTTAAAACTGAGCCAACTACACCCTTAAAATCGCAAGTTGCATTAATGCGTTAAAGAAATTAGTGGCATTAAAACAGATTTGCATTATGCTTTGTTATTGCGTTAACTTTGACAGCCCTAATTAAAACAAAATAAAACCAAAGTATTAGTTGTACCTTACAATTTTTTTTTTTTTTCCTCAACGTTGTTTTTCAGATGTTCATCCATCAGCGTCTCTCACAGTGAGTCCTGACAGAGTGCAGCATTTAAACTCTGACTCTGTCTCAATGAGCTGTGAGGGAAACTCTACTAAGTGGAGTGTGAAGAGGTTTTCTGAGGATGGCTACCCGTCATACTGCTTTTACTGGGGGACAATGACTGGATCCACATGCTACATAGACGGCCACCGGTCCCGTAATAGAGTGTACTGGTGTGAATCTGGATCAGGAGAGTTCAGCAATGCAGTCAACATCACTGCAGATTGTACGTTTTTATTAAATTTCTTGTTTCATGTTTTGAACGTTTCGTTATGTGATTTAACATTTGATATTTTATAATTATATTGTATTCATATGCATTGGACATACTGCAGAGTTCACTTGTCCATTTATTAGCTACATGAGGAATGTATGTGACAAGCATTGACCAAACTCCACCACTCTATTAATTTGCACGCTTACAAGCTGATTCATCAGGCCTGTCATATTTATAATATTAAACGGTTTTACAGATTTTATTATCCTGGTGAGCCCTGTCCATCCTGTGACTGAGGGAGATTCTGTTACTCTCGGCTGCATACAGAGGACTGAAACAATACTTTCCAATGTCACTTTCTACAAAAATGACAAACTCATCCAGAATGATACCAGAGGGGAGCTGAAAATCTCTGCAGTGTCAAAGTCAGACGAAGGCTTCTACAAGTGTGAACACTCTGCAGGTGTTTCACCACAGAGTTGGATGTCAGTAAAATGTGAGTATGATTAATGCAGCCTGTCTTCATATGTTTATGCAATAGCCATAGCTTTAGCAGATGTCACCCAACAGGCCTTTTTCAAAAGCACAGGTGTCACGTCACAACATCTGCTGAAGTAGCCATGTGTTTACGATGTGTTTATTTGCATATATAGCAGGGAAGTGAGATCCGATGACAAGCGGTCACTCAAGACGCATACTAATATGACGCATGTTAAAGCAGGTCTGAATAGGGCCTTTGACAGTGAGCCAATGCCAGGACCCTGAAACCGAAGCAGCTAAGTGGAGTTGAGCCATCATTCATTTCATTATTTACACCTGTGCTTTTCCTACTGTGTCAAAATGTCTTTAATAAATGAAGTCATGTAGTAGTTGGCTACATTCCACAAAAATCCAGTATGCATGTTAAAAAATGGTCCTCTCCAAGTAAGGTAAATGAATCATTATCAGCAAAATGTGGCTTATTATTTTACAGTATCAATCACAGCACATACAATTATTTTTTTTTATGGTTTTTACCAAAATATATAAGTACATATTTTTAAAGGAGCTAAATTAAAAACTTGTGGTGAGATCGCAACAGGCAGCCTTCATCGCAGCTAGTTCTTTGCGGTCGGTTTGGTTCGTGTGGGCCTTAAATCACTGATCTGTTTCTGGTCATGCTGTCAACTAGATAAAGTTAATTAATCCCTATTTTTTATTATTGCAGCGTCCAGTTCTCCATTTCCTGTGCTGTTGATCGCTGGGCTGGTTGGTGGTATCCTACTGATAGTTCTCTTGCCTCTGGTACTGCTGTGTTGGTACAAAAAGACAAAGGGTAAGCTGTTTTCCTGTTTATTTTAGGTCAATTCGACTCCGCTTATTAAACTACCACTGAGGAATTCTGATGTCACGACATGTAGCAGTAGTTCAGTTTGCAAAACAAAATCATGTAATGTATTAATTCTGTCTTTTTCGCAGATACATGTTGTCACAGGTTGGTACAAAAGTCTCTTGTCTCATCTTTAACATAACTTATTCATGCTTTACTTTTACTAGTTCTTACATATTGCTACTTATATACAATGTTTTACTTCATGTTTAAGGCTCATCCAGCCTCAGGGAACCAATAAGAGCTCCGCTACAGTCCAAACTGTCAACCAAGATGAAAATCAACAGCAACTGTACTCCTCCCTTCTCCATGGTCAGCTCACACTCTTATCCAGTTATTATATTTATTATAACAACAGCATTGCCTGTGCTGCAGATCTGACACTGCTAAACCAAATCAACGACTATGGCATCAATATTTTTTCTGGCCTGTAGGTGATCCTTGTGTCTATGATACTATCGTTGGCTCTGGGAACACAGGACGTGGTACAGTATAAACTCTAGCAGTCCAAAATGATATGATTTTAACTGAGTGATTAAACTTAAAGGCAGTAAATACTTTCTAATTTCAGGTGAACAGGCAGACGGTTACAGATATGTCGTATCTCAGATTCAGCTCAATGATCTTGGAAATATGAGTGAGTACACACAACATGAAATATCAAAAATAGATTGTTAATACCCAAATATTAAAAGTACAGTATGTGGGAAGCCGAATATCAAACCCAGACATGTGCAATTGCCAAAAGCTCAGTTTGGCATTGTCATACTTTGTGTGTAGTAAATAACAGCTTCATTATTTATTTTTAATCATATTTTTTTAACAGGAATACATGATGACGCAGCGGAGAGCTCTGACTACAGCAATGTGAATCCAGGTTCAACTGCAGGTACAAATTATAACACTAGCTATTTACCTGCTCGGTCATTTGCATTTGAATTACATTTTTAAATATGTATCATGATCATTATTAAATACACTACAGGTACATATAACTGTAAGTCAGTATGCAGTTAAAATTACAGTCAATATATTAAATATACTAAAATTTCAAATGAATTTTAAAAATTTATATTTAATTGATTCTTCAGTATAACTGGCAACAGCGTTGATAACGTTAGAGGGTTAAAGTACATATTTTTCAGTTGTATTTCTGATTTTGTTCCAGGTGTATAAAGAGAAGTGCATCATCAGCAAAATAAGGGAAGCGTGGACAACAACGTGAAAAACAACATTCTTGTTTAAACAGTCACCCGATTCGACTGTTATAAGGCAATTAAATATGTGTTATAAGTCGCTATAAGCAACATATATGTGGGTCGTTAGGAGCCTTCTACACCTACTACGTTGTGAAAGTGAAACTTAAAAGCAACATGTCTTAACATGTTGTAAAATGAATGAAACGTTACGTTTTGAACACAAACAAAAAGGCTTCTTTAGGTTTAGACAACAAAACTACAACTTCTTTAGATTTAGGCAACAAAACTACAATTTCTACAACCTCCGGAATATCGATTGCACTAATGCGCTAAAGAAATTAGTGCCGTTAAAATAAACTAATTCAAATAAACGTATACGCCAATTGGACAAGATTAATATGATTGATGGACTTGTTTTTGCTACACAAATTTGACATTTGAGTTATGACAACTTTATATTTATATTTATAACTTGAGCGACTTCATGTGGTGGTTGTATAATGGTAAATATTAAAAATGCTACAGTATATTGCTTTTTTTTTCTATTTGGGATGTTTTTTAATGAATGTATTCTATGGGCTATGGGTCTGTAATAAAGGGAATTAAATGTGTTTTCTTGTACAAATGTAGACTAGTGCATCTTCGCTCTAGTGAGCATCTTAATTTAATTCAAAGGCCAGAGATGAACGGTCTGATTCTGGAGCAGCAGATTGTATTACAAGTGCAGCATAATGCATGTGAGCGGTAGTGACTGTTCTCTATGTTTAAATAATGCGAATATGTATGATTTATTCTATTTAATTAATTAAAGCAGGTACTCATCAGTATCATACTTACTCAGTACTTTGATATTCATTTTAGTTTAAGAAATAATTTAGGTAATAGCAATAACTCTCACTTTGTAGAAATATTATTGTCAAATAAAAAGATACACTTTTAAATTAATGTTTTGAGAGTTTTTTTTTTAAAGAATATGGGTCAGTGTGCCATTCAGCATGCCTGTTCTCTGATTTGACCAGTCTTATTTTTACTGGATGCCTTCTTCTTTCAAAAGAAATTTCAGCAAGTGTCGTTGTGTTACTTTCTTGGCTTCACCGAGTCTTTCCAGTCAGCTGATCAGCTGAATGTCGAAGGGGACAACTTTAAAGTCAACATTAACCAATCGCAAAGTCATGTTTAAAATATAAAAATAATGAAGAGAGAGCACAGACCACTTCTGCAGAGGTATGTGCTTTAACAGAAAACACTTCGATAGTAACTTGGAATTAAATGACTTGCAGGAATGTAGGAATATCTGACTACAGGAAGTGGTAAAGTTGATCTTGCTCAAAGGTTAGAAAATGTGGACCATAACCATGACACCTCACACATCTAGATCACATATGTTTCTTTGCAGTAGTCTATAGAATGTCAAACAGCTTTCTGTAATCGTGCCAAAGATCTAATGGTCTCTTATTCAACCCTAATTTGTACACATTTTTTTATCAGGCCGGGCCAGACTGCATGATCTGCTTGTTGTCCGGCTTTCCGCCCATCAATTTTTTTGTCTGACAGGTCAGAAGAGGAAGCAGGCGTTGTTCCTTTTCCCCCAGAGAAGGCTGGTCGCCTCCAATGCTTGAGCTACTTCTTTACATACAGCGCTCTGCTCCTTGTTGGGATCTGCCTCCATGGTACGTACGCCTCTGTTCAGTATATATATTTGTTTACCTGATGCACGCTGACGTTCTTAGAATAGCCGAGTGAAGTATATAGAAAACCAAAGATCTCATAGACTTCAGTGTAATTTGGCGTATGTTTGGATCGTATTTTAATAAATTAAGGTTGATCGCCGTCATGTCCCTTCAGTCTTCCCCCGTCCAACACAGTGGCCAGATATTGCATATCCAGTCATATTTGATTGAATCCCGTTTAAGCTGTACATAACCAACGTGTTAATACCTAACCGTTTGATCTATAGGCTGAGATTTAGTTGGAGACAACAGTTCTGTTTCTCTTCATTCACTGCAGTTTCAGTGCTGGATGTGAGGATGAGGCGCACTTCATTCTGCGTGCTGGAGTTATTCTGTGAGTACAAAATAACTTTCTGTGTAAGAGTGGCTCAGATTAAGGAAAATGATTGTAGTGAGATGAACAAAGTGACAGAGAGCAGCTCATGGTTTTTACCAGAATGATTTCTGTAGATCTCGGCTGGTGGCTTGACTCAATTTTTAGTGGAGCACTGTGATAAATTATCACCAACTGGAGTTGCCAATGCATGTGTTTATCTCTTTAATATTTCAGCCAGTTTAGTAATGTCTAATTAAAGTATTGATCTTTATTTTAGTGCTGAATACACTCCTCTACTTTGGACACGCTAAAGGTGATTGCACAATTTCCTTTCTTTATTGTTTTTCTCTTCATTTACTTAATTAATATGAATCCCTACACACCAAATTACTCAAAATCACAACTGAAATTGAATCATATATTATAAAAAGCAAAACATATAATGGTGTACATCTGAAAGCTGGGAACCTGAAGATTAATTTGAATTTAATGCTCAGCACTATATGTCAAATTGTTCTCGTCATGAATCAGAAATAAACATTAATTAATTAATTAATTAATTAATTAATTAAGGGCTTAGAACATTATGATGGAAGTATATGATGTCCATTCCCATACAAAACACAGCATGGCTTTTTCTATGGTATTCCTCAAAGTCTTGATGTCTTCATTTGGTATTTTGGAGGCATTATTGAGCATGAGAATGGCCATCACAAACTTATATCAATATGTTTCACGCACTTATACACTTTCACAATATATTTTAATTTATTAATAATTTATTAATTGATTTGTATTTCTTATTAATGATTAGAACAACTTGGCACACAGTGCTGAGCTGCATTTCAAATTAATCTTCAGGTTCCCACCTTTCAGATGATGTACACCACTTTTGTGTGGCGGAAAAGAGGGCGGAATGGTAAGGGGTTAAAGGTGACTGGGCCTTTGCATCATTAGTGTCTTTTAAATCCCGTCTTAAAACCATCTTTCATGGGAAAGCGTTCATGAATGTTTAATATATTTACGGGTTTAATCATCCTACTCTTGCCATTTTTATATTTTTTAATGTACGTTTCCTGTGTTGTTATTATTTGTTTTTGTTTGTAACTGTTGTTTTTTGCTGTAAAGCACTTCAGAAAATTGTTAAAAAAAATGCTACATAAATAAAATGTATTATTATTGAACAGAGGCAAACCGAGCTGTCGTGACCATACAACCCAACTGGCCGAAGATATACACAAAAGAGATGATCACCCTCAGATGTGAGATTAAGAACGGGGGAGACACTGAGTGGAAGTACGAATGGAGAACAACCAGCTTGATAAAACCTCCAAATGAAAATGAATATAGGATTAGTGCAACTGTAGACCACAGTGGATCCTACAAATGTGCTGGCAGAAACAAAATCAAACAACAGTTTTCAACAGGATGGAGTGATGCCTACAAATTGGAAGTATATGGCTGTGAGTTTCTTTAAATTAAATTTTCCCTCAAAATGTGAATGATTAATTCAAATATATATTTTTTATTGTTATATATGTATA
>CAKAKQ010040245.1:1752-13132 GCA_916700675.1 Helicolenus avius
AATCACATTCATGTTCAAGCACACGAGTTAATGTTCAATAACGAAAATGTTTTGTTATATGAATTCTGTGAACTAATGAGTTGATTGTTGTACGCCTTCTCATCATCCAGTTTAATATATAGGTCAACAGATGTCATATTTTAAGTTTGTTTTATTGTGTAGGGTTGCCAACTTCCACTAGTAGAAATAAAGAACGGCTGCAGATGGATAGTGGTGTTTCTTTTAGTAATAGTAACTTGTAAAGTAAAGCTATAACTAAAAATTCATTCTGCTTATGAGTTTTGGGTGTTCCAGCTGCCTCTCTGGGTGGCACAGGCACACCCTGGCACACCCATGGCCACGTCATTGATCCAGAGAGAAGCAGAATTTAACCACAGATCTGCCATTATGCAGTAGCAGATTAAATCATGATTGAATAACAAGTTTTTTTCAAACCCTGTTAGAGCCATCTGCTGTCTAAGTTGCTTTGACCAACTTTGTCACAAAGACAAAAGGACGGCTGTGATGGTGCAACCAGTTGTTATCTCCTTGAAGTGATGCCAGTGTGAAGACATTGTCTCTGAAGTTGTAGTTAAGAATGAAGTCCATAATGTTTCCAATAACATAATGTGGGTTCAGGGCTGTTTGTGAGGTATGGACTTTTATGCATGCAGTTAGTGACGACCCGCTCTACGTCCTGAGCCACAGCTGCAGGCCTTACTGTAAATGCATGTCACACTTGTTGCCATTAATTTGTTTGTCAGGATCATTGTCCTGTGATCCATCTTGGTGAGGTGGTCATCCTACCCCGTCTCAGGCACCCTTGGGACTATCTGTTAGGTCCGTCTGTAGCTAGCTTAAATTCTTCCACACTGAATATGCAGGCTGGGCTGATCAGCCTTCCTGCCTCTAGCGGCATCTTTCTGAACTACCAGCTGTCTCTCCAGCCATCACCAACCTGTTCTTGCATCATCTCCAAGTCGTTTCCTAGGCATCACTGGCTAAACCAGGCTCGGTGGTTTTGAGATATACCCAACGGTACACTTCATCGCATCAGCAGTGATGTGATCTTTCAACATTGGACACCCTCTCCCAGGTGACCCAGCCCACCTTGATCAGACACCATAGATCCCGCCCTCTGATCCATCACCAACTGGATGGATCAGCAGCCTCTGATGTGATGCTGATGGCTCGATGATGACCAGACAAGTCTCTACATCCAACAACCACAGTTACACAACAAGTTTTCCATCCCTGCCTCTGACACAGCTCTGACATCTCCTGACATTAGGTCCTCTTTCTCTTGTGGGACCCCCCCAGTAGGACGCTTTCAGGCCTTAGTAATGTTGGTGTTTTTATACCGCCCACTCTACCTCCTGAGCCACAGTTGCCCTGTCATTCTGACGTCATCTCAGAACACCTTTAATTAGCTTCAGATTTAAGTCCTTAAATGTTCTTAAACTTGATGTTTTTTTCCACAGAGTTCGTCAGGAGAGCTCACAGAGCCTCAGTGGTCAGTCTGCCCAGCAGCATCAAACAGACCTGGACTCCCTATTTTTGGTGTGTACATGTAAAAACAAACATTTCACTATTAACTACATCAACCACACATTAAATGCTATTAAGCTACCATTCAGGTCCTAATAGCCTCCATGCTGCTCTGTTCAGATCAGCCGGCCTTCAGACTGACAGATGACTCACATGTTGTGTTCTTTAAATTAAATGTTCAGTTTATCTTTCTGTTCCAGCTGCTGGAGGACAACATCATCACTTTTGTGAAAAACGAGTTGAAGAAGATCCAGAAGTCTCTGAGTCCAGATTACCCAGAATGCTTAGAGAGTCAGAGTGAGGATGAGGAGGTGTTGGATGGTGAGGATGAGGAGCAGAGGAGGAGTGGCAAAGAGGCTTTTCTGAATATCACACTGAACTTCCTGAGGAGAATGAAGCAGGAGGAGCTGGCTGACTGTCTGCAGAGCAGTAAGAGGATTTTAACGGATTTAACATGATGGAAAGAGGAAATGGAGACAGCATGGGAGAAGTTTACATTTAAAACTCTGCTGTTAATATGCTGCACACATCTGCATCAGATCAGAGGCTGTTTGTCCTCCACTGATGAGCTGAATAAAACTGATGGAGAAGGAAACAATTAAATGTTTAGATTCTCATCTGTAGGATCAACGCACTGATTTAATTTCTTGTTTGTTTATTCAGGAACTGCTGCTGCAGTGTGTCAACGTAAACTCAAGTCTAACCTGAAGAAGACGTTCCAGTGTGTGTTTGAGGGGATCGCTAAAGCAGGAAACCCAACCCTTCTGAATCAGATCTACACAGAGCTCTACATCACAGAGGGAGGGACTGCAGGGGTCAACGATGAACACGAGGTCAGACAGATTGAAACAGCATCCAGGAAACCACACAGACCAGAAACCACAATCAGACAAGAAGACATCTTTAAAGCCTCACCTGGAAGAGATGAACCAATCAGAACAGTGATGACAGAGGGAGTGGCTGGCATCGGGAAAACAGTCTTAACACAGAAGTTCACTCTGGACTGGGCTGAAGACAAAGCCAACCAGGACATCCAGTTCATATTCCCATTCACTTTCAGAGAGCTGAATGTGCTGAAAGAGAAGAAGTACAGCTTGGTGGAACTCGTTCATCACTTCTTTACTGAAACCAAAGAAGCAAGAATCTGCAGGTTTGAAAAGTTCCAGGTTGTGTTCATCTTTGACGGTCTGGATGAGTGTCGACTTCCTCTGGACTTCCACAACAATGAGATCCTGACTGATGTTACAGAGTCCACCTCAATGGATGTGCTGCTGACAAACCTCATCAGGGGGAAACTGCTTCCCTCTGCTCGCCTCTGGATAACCACACGACCTGCAGCAGCCAATCAGATCCCTCCTCAGTGTGTTGGCATGGTGACAGAGGTCAGAGGTTTCACCAACCCACAGAAGGAGGAGTACTTCAGGAAGAGATCCAGAGATGAGGAGCAGACCAGCACAATCATCTCCCACATCAAGACATCACGAAGCCTCCACATCATGTGCCACATCCCGGTCTTCTGCTGGATCACTGCTACAGTTCTGGAGGAGGTGTTGAAGACCAGAGAGGGAGAAGAGCTGCCCAAGACCCTGACTGAGATGTACAGCCACTTGCTGGTGGTTCAGTCCAAAGTGAAGAACATCAAGTATGATGGAGGAGCAGAGACAGATCCACTCTGGAGTCCAGAGAGCAGGAAGATGATCGAGTCTCTGGGAAGACTGGCTTTTGATCAGCTGCAGAAAGGCAACCTGATCTTCTATGAATCCGACCTGACAGAGTGTGGCATCGATATCAGAGCAGCCTCAGTGTACTCAGGAGTGTTCACACAGATCTTTAAAGAGGAGAGAGGACTTTACCAGGACAAGGTGTTCTGCTTTGTCCATCTGAGTGTTCAGGAGTTTCTGGCTGCTCTTCATGTCCATCTGACATTCATCAACTCTGATGTCAATCCGATGGCAGAGGGACAAAAACCCCCCTGGTGGTCTATATTCTATGTAGTCAAACCTGAGCCAACACATATCTACCAGAGTGCTGTGGATAAGGCCTTACAGAGTCCAAATGGACACCTGGACTTGTTCCTCCGCTTCCTCCTGGGTCTTTCCCTAGAGACCAATCAGACTCTCCTACGAGGTCTGCTGACACAGTCAGGAAGTAGCTCACAAACCAATCAGGAAACAGTCGAGTACATCAAGAAGAAGATCAGTGAGAATTCCTCTGCAGAGAAAAGCATCAATCTGTTCCACTGTCTGAATGAACTGAATGATCATTCTCTGGTGGAGGAGATCCAAGAGTCTCTGAGATCAGGACGTCTCTCCACAGATAAACTGTCTCCTGCTCAGTGGTCAGCTCTGGTCTTCATCTTACTGTCATCAGGAGAAGATCTGGACGTGTTTGACCTGAAGAAATACTCTGCTTCAGAGGAGGCTCTTCTGAGGCTGATGCCAGTGCTCAAAGCCTCCAACAAAGCTCTGTATGTGGACACATAACTATTCACATTAAATGTTGTTTTTCTTTATTCAGAAACAACAACAACCATTGTTTGTAATTGTTTCTTATGTATTGCTGATTCTTCTTCAGACTGGGTGGCTGTAACCTCTCAGAGAGAAGCTGTGAAGCTCTGTCCTCAGTTCTCAGCTCCCAGTCCTCTAGTCTCAGAGACCTGGACCTGAGAAACAACAACCTGCAGGATTCAGGAGTGAAGCTGCTGTCTGCTGGACTGAAGAGTCCCCACAGTAAACTGGAAACTCTCAGGTTGGTGTTCAGCTATTTGAAAATGAAGACTCTTTGAGCTGTTATTTACTTTGTCTTTAATCATTTTAGGTTACCTGGCTGTAACCTCTCAGAGATAAGCTTTGAAGCTCTGTCCTCAGTTCTCAGCTCACAGTCCTCTAGTCTGAGAAACCTGGACCTGAGTAACAACGACCTGCAGGATTCAGGAGTGACACTGCTGTCTGCTGGACTGAAGAGTCCCCACTGTACACTGGAAAGTCTCAGGTTGGAAAATATTACTATTTGAAAAATGATGACCCTTTGAGCTCTTATTTTCTTAAAATGTATTATTGGATGGACATTTTATTGAGAGGCTGTACATTGTCAGATGTCAGAAGCTGTGAAGATCTGTCCTCAGTTCTCAGCTCCCAGTCCTCTAGTCTGAGGGACCTGGATCTGAGTAACAGTGTAAGTTAAATATTTAGGCTTTTTAGTCCATTTTATGATCCTGTATTTAATGTAGCAGCAATATCGTACTGAAGGGGTTTGCTGACTCAGGAGCTTGTCACCAGTATAGTGTGTTGGTTCACAAGTAGGGCACTGGTGTCCATGGCCGTCTCTTTCCTGTCAATTTGGTTTTTAGACAACAGCGTCTTTTGTTGAGATTCTGAATTCTTATTGGCTGACATGAAGCCCAGAAAACCAGAAATTGGTTTGATTTCGAGCCTGGTATTAACCGCTGGAATGCACCCAAAACTGGATCCTTCTACAAAACAAACAACAATAAACAACTTACTAATAATGGTAATTTGCAAATACCAATAATATCTTATGTATTTATTTTACTTTTAATTATAATATTTATTAAAAATAAAAGCATTCATAACTGTTAAGTTAAATTCATTATTTCCGTGAACTTAAAATCAGTGTTTTAAATGATGGCCATGCCTCCTTCAAGGCTAAGTAACCCCTAAAATGATTAAATTTCCAGGTCTGTTCACGACACAGAAACTTGACTTGGATATATAAAACCCAGGTTTATTACGGTTCTTTGATCATATTAATCTGTAGATTTTAAACAGAATATAGGAAGTGGTCACTGCTAGCTGCAGTTGTTTCAATTAAATAGCAAACACATGACCAACATGCTAACCTGTTAATGCACTGTATGATGATGTAATGTATTTTGTCATACCAAAAGTTGCTGTCGAGATTCAATGTTGTCTTGTTATGTGTTCGATGCTGCTATTTGACCCTGTCTTGGCTAGGTCTCACTTGAGGTTTTAATCTCAATGTGACTTCCTAGTTAAATAAAGGTTATATATATAGTCCAACGTGTGTGGTCTAAAGAGAATAAAACCCCAAAACTAACGAAACGAGTCATCGGTGAGAGTTGGATTGTAGATCAACTAATAAATGAAGAGGTTTTCTTCAGGCTCATTACAACAGTCCAGTACAATGGCTCCATTACTGCTGATGTCACACCAATTAGCATATTGATCTCACCCTCCATTTTACCCTTAATATCATATCTTAGGATATGAGTGAAGCTGTATGAAGTTGATTGTGACTGTGTTTCCTCCTGCAGGACGGACCATGGTGGACTGCAATGGTTGAGACCTGGTCTGAGGAAGTGTGAGTGTGTTTTAAGTTTGATTTATTTATTTTATGCCAAAAGGCTAGTTTTCAAATGTTGTCCGTCAGCCTGATGTTAAATTAGTCTCTAAAACACGTCAACATGTCAAATTAATTTAGAGGAGTAAGGAATCATCATATCCACCTTATTCCTAGCCCCCATGAATACGGTGCGTCTTTTCACTGAACCGGAACCGTCATTTTCCATGGTAACGCTACGCTCATCGTCTCTCCTAGAGCGATTGTATTAAAACTATAGTAAAACATGTGTGAACACCACCTATTACAGCTCAAACAGGATCATGTGATCATAGCTTTGCCTTCTACTATGGAGGGATGGAGGACGACCTGAAGAAGTGGCCTCAGATAACCTACACTAGCATATTGACTCTGTTGCTACAGACAGTGAAGAGATGAACAATCTGAAAAGCTCTGAGGCAGATCAGTACTTCCACAGTAACAAGGTTTAGTTTTTTACACACAGATAACCGTACTTAAACTATTTTTTTTTCTAATGCTGCCCTGTACTCCGTACCATAAACTGCCTTACATTTTAAACTGTACAGAAAGTACTTAATGTAACTGGCTGCCATTAAACCAACGCTACAATGCTGTATCCTCCCTACACATGACATCATACCTGATGTTCTCCTGGCTCTGCTGTCGGTCCTTTAAAGGTCTCATATTATGCTCATTTCCAGGTTCATAGATGTATTTTAATGTTGCACTACAACATGTTTACATGCTGTAATGTTCAAAAACCCCTTTATTCTTCTCATACTGTCAGCTTCAGTCTGCCTGCATAGAACCTCATTCAGCCTGTCTGAAAACCCTGATTCAGTGCCTGTTTCCTCCCACTCTGCTCCGATTGGTCAGCATTTCCTGCTGTCCGCTGTCAATCAAGCTTACTGCTACTTCCGCTACCTCACCAGAAGTTACATCCATAATCATTTCTTCAGTAACTCCCCGAGAATAAGGAGGATAACATGCAGACAATTAATGCAACACAATGTCCAGCAGACATCAGCACAGTCAGTTGAAACATGACAACATAGAATCACATCATATTACAGATGGTAAAAACCATATTCACTCAAGTAAAAGTACAATGACTGTGATGTTCAAAGATGTGAACGTTGTGCTGAATGTGAGCACTTTTGTGGAGCTAATCAGCGTTTTAGAAAGCAGATGGTTCAGAGCTGCTTTGTGCTGCAGTGGAAGATGATGGGCCAGTGTTATTAGTGAGACTTTATTCAGTACTGGATCATCAGCTGTCGTCTTCGGGTCTACACCAGGACCAACAGCAGAACATCGTCCACATGTTGACTCTCATGTTGAGGAGCTGTTCATGCTGTTAGAACTGGATTGTTGAGTTTTTAGTTAAAGGTTGTTAAACGTCATTCACAGTTGAATATAAGATGTCAGTTTTCTTTCAGTAATTGTCAGTAGAGTTGTTAATAAATCGCCAGATGTTAACCTGTAGCTGTATTGTGTCTTCTTCTCTCCATCAGATGTCTGTCAACTGGAACTGGACACAAACACAGTACACAGATACCTCAAACTGTCTGACAACAACAGGAAGGTGACACATGTGAGGGAGGATCAGTCATATCCTGATCATCCAGACAGATTTACTGGAATCTACTGGAATCAGCTGCTGTGTAGAACTGGTCTGACTGGTCGCTGCTACTGGGAGGTCGAGTGGAGAGGAGAGGTTTCTATATCAGTGAGTTACAGAGGAATCAGGAGAGGAGACAGTAGTGACTGTGTGTTTGGAGTGAATGATCAGTCCTGGAGTCTGTGGTGCTCTGATGGTGATTACTCTGTCTGTCACAATAAGAGAAGAACAACCACCGCCTTCTCCTCCTCCTTCTTGTCCTCCTCCTCTTCCTCTTCCTCTTCCTCTTCCTCTTCCTCTTCCTCTCCCTCCTCCTCCTCCTCCTCTGGTAGAGTAGCAGTGTATGTGGACTGTCCTGCTGGCACTCTGTCCTTCTACAGAGTCTCCTCTGACACCCTGATCCACCTCCACACCTTCAGCACCACATTCACTGAACCTCTTTATCCTGGGTTTGGGTCCAGGTCTTGTGGTTCCTCAGTGTCTCTGTGTCCTCTGCAGGTCTCAGTGTCTCCTGTGGACTGAAGTCAAAGTTCAGTGTGTTCAGCAACACTCACTCAAACACAAATCATTCATCTGTCGGGCAGCGTCATTCTCCACTGGACCATCGTTAGGACACAATCCATTTAGTTTTAAACATCTAAACCATCTCCCCCTGACAAAAAAAAACAGAAGTATTACCATTAAGAATTACTATAAAAATACCACAAAAGCTATGAGTATTACTATAGTAACTATAGTGTTTATTATCACTATAGTGCTTCCTGTAGTATTTCTATGGTTTTTTTCTGTCATGATATAAAACTGGAGTTTTTTATAGTATCACTATAGCATTTTCTATATTATTTCTACGGTGTTTTGGAACTCACTATAGAAAATTCCTACAGTAACACTAAAGAGTTGGCTATGGTGATCTTATAGGGCTAGTTATATAAAACTCTATAGTATAACTTTATTAATTTCCTATAGTGCTCGATAAACTAGATAAATACTAGAGGACACTTTATAGCAACACTATATAAACACTACAGTATAACTTACAAGTTCCTGGGAGTACAAAGGACAGAGCAAACTGTTCTTCCTGAGGAGGCTCAGGTCTTTTAATGTGTGTAATAGGCTGCTGCAGATGTTTTACCAGTCTGTAGTAGCCAGTGTACTCTTCTTTGCCGTGGCATGTTGGGGGGGGGTAACACCAACTCAAGGGATGCCAACAGACTGAACAGGCTGAACAGGCTGGTAAGGAAGGCTAGCTCTGTGGTTGGATCTGAACTGGACGATCTGGAGGTGGTGGCAGAGGGGAGGATGAGGAGGAAGCTGGACGCTATCCTGGATAAGTCCTCCCACCCACTCCACGATAAGCTAGTCAAGATGAGGAGCACCTTCAGCCACAGACTCATCCCCCCTTGGCACAACACAAAGCGCCTGGGGTCAGTCCTTTATGCTGGTAGCCATCAGGCTCCACAACCAAGGCTGACCCCCATATGAGAACTATTAGTACGCTAAGAATTTTAAACATGCACTATCTGCCTTTTAAACATGCACTATTTGCAACCATCTTGAACTCTAACCACTGGCGCACTTTACACTTACTTAACACTATACATCCTGTATACCACTTTATAGACTCCACACATGTACATATTACATTCATTTATTGCACATACTACATTTATTGATTGACGGACTGCATACACTTGTTCACCCACTCACTCTGTATCTTTTATATCTCTATTATTGTTTTTATAATTTTTGAATACCTTTACTTCTCCTGTGTATCACTCTGTTTGCTAATGTTGCTGCTTTGACACCTGAATTTCCCTCCAGGGATTAATAAAGGTTCATCTTATATTATCTTAATTTGAACATCATCTTTTCTTCTACTTCTCAGCGTACAGCTCAGTAACATTTAAACAATAACTTCATATTACTGTTGAAATCATGGATATTAGATGCTAAGAGTCAAAGCTAACGTAACACACCTCGCTAGCTGACATCTATATTTAAGACATTAGACATTAGAATTAGAATATCTGTCATAAAACACAACATTTTATATTTTTTGTGTATGAAGACCGACATCTGTAGTTCATGAAATTTAAAAAATGTTTTTAAATCAATATTTACAATGATGCACAAAGCTTGATGAAATTTAAATGTCTTAAAAATATTATAGAAATGTAAAAATCAAAATGTATGAAATGAACATTATGATAATGTTGCGGTGAGCACATTTAGTATGAATAAGTGATGAAAACCGTAGAAAATAAACTTGTTACAGATTAAAATCTGAACCAGTAGATATAATCTTGTGTACCGGTTTATATGTTTTAATACTCTGATGGTTCAAATTAAAATTCACAGAGGTTGTTTTTTTATTTTAATTTGGGAGAGTTAACAGTGACCGTAGTTGCAGAAACACCCAAATATGATAATGTGTTATATTGTGTGTTGGTCCTGTTCCATCTGCTGGGTCTGAGACAGTTCACCTTTTTTCTGTATTTAATAGATTAGGAGGGTCAAATATATTGATCTACAATGGAAGAGGAGTAAAATATCACCAATAAAAATACATACCTGTTGAGAGGTCCCATTCATCAGCTCCTCCTCTCGTCTGGTCCACTTTCGTCTTTAACCTGGGGTCTTGCAAGACAAGAACACAGTACAGAAGTCAGGTCTCTGCGTGATCTGCCTCATGAAAACAACTGATAAATCAGCAGGACTATGCTGTAGATTAGGAAATGAAACGCTGGCCAGCAGAACTAAAATGTAGCCGACATACACTCACCGGCCACTTTATTAGGTACACCTTGCTAGTACCGGGTGGTCTTCTGCTGCTGTAGCCCATCTGCTTCAAGGTTCGACGTGTTGTGCGTTCAGAGATGGTATTCTGCATACCTTGGTTGTAACAAGTGGTTATTTGAGTTACTGCAGGAGGCTGAGGCAGGAAAAGCCAACACAAGGATCAGATCTAAATCATGTTCATGGAGAGACCTTCGTCTGGCTAACATTACTGCCAAGCAGCTGAAATATAGAGTGATATTGTGCTTTTAGCTGACGTGTGTCTCCTCACTGTGTTAAGCGATGCTCGTTCAGGTATATTTAGAGCGAGCAAGCGCGAGCCCGACGCTGACTTTCGCTGACTTCACGGCCACAGGTGTCGCTGTTAAGCAGCATTTATGAAAGTTACAAATAGTCCCTTTAATTTATTTATTTTGGGTCTGCACAATCTACTGCTCCACACTCCAGTCCAGATGGAGGCGGTAATGCGAGAAGAAGAAAAAGAAGAAGAAGAAGAAGAAGAAGAAGAAGGTTCGCTTTTCCTTCTGCCGTTGTATTTTTGCCCTCTAGAGTTGCCGTAGACAGATCACACGCGCTTGCGCACTGTGACGCTCGGAATAACAACACGGAACCATCGTAACCATCGTAACCACCATGGTAACCATGGCAGCTACGCTGTTTAATCTCCTCATTCATTCAGTCCGTATCGAAGCGCAATGTCTAACGGAGGTTCATGTCAGTGTAAAGATATTAGTTTGTTACTGAGGACTGTCGTTACTGCTTTAACGCGCTGTCAGTCTGTCACTCATTTCTTTGAAACAGCAGTTGTTGTCCTCTTATTCAGATCTCTTACAGCATCCAGTCAGAATAAACCTGCTTGTCCAGTTTCTTCTGTGACGTTCATGTTTAGAACACTGTGACTGAGACAACTGAACTCTTTGAGATCCTGACGTCATCAACATATTGTCCCTTTTCTTCTATAATGTGTTTTATTGGGCTACATGTTTAAGGAGCATTATGTTGAAGGGAGCCTGCGGTTCAAGAGCCGTTGACTGATTCGTTGTAATTAATGTGCAGAATGATAATAATGATATGATAATGATAATAAAGACCGAAACC
>CAKAKQ010040247.1:0-17827 GCA_916700675.1 Helicolenus avius
GCACTTGTCTATAAGCCGCAGGTGTCCACGTTGTAACATGAGATATTTACACAGAAAGATGGTACAAATAAAGTTTTTTAAAGTTTTTTTAATTAACGAAATGCTTGTTTTCTGAACAATGCCTGTAACACGGCAGTTACACAGCAGTAACACGGCAGTAAAACGACAGTAACGTAACATGGCAATAACACTGCTGGTTTGAAAAATAACCAGCCTACTAGCCGTAGACCGTTAGCCTACCAGAAAAGTCACTGATCGCTATGTTCATCTTCCTCCTGCGCACTGAAACCATTGAAGTCGTCTTCTTCAGTGTCGGAGTTGAACAGCCTCAGAATGACTTCATCACACACTTTCTCAGTCTCTCTGTCGTTGTCACTTTCGCCTCGAGGTGAATTTGTGCTGTCCAAAACGAGCAGTGCTTTTTAGCTGGGCCGTTAGCCCGTAAAACTCTATAGATTAGCCGCATCATTGTATAAACCGCAGGGTTCAAAGCGTGTGAAAAAAGTAGCGGCTTATAGTCCGGAATTTACGGTATACGCAACGAGGCTGTAAAGGCGGACGGGTCAGCATGACGATGTTTAGTAGTCTCATTCAACCGCCTTTCTTTGAGACACATAAAGGCTTCAAAATTCACGAGTGGGGTATTTATTGGTGTATTTTATACCGTGGAACAAAACGTTAAAATCTCTTAATCTCTTAAGACCTTATTTCAGACATCTAACTAAAAACCCATTAAAAAAAAAAAAACATTGACTTTGAGACGAAGGAACCGGAAGTGCTAAAATGCTAACTCATTTCCGTGTTTTAGGACTCATTCCTGTAGCACTCTATTGGCTACTTCCGCTGCCGACTCAGAGGCCAATCCATAAATTAGCTAACTGCACATATTGTATAAGCATAATGTAGTTATCTTTGGTCAGGGTGCCAACTGGAGTGTCAGTTGACCGGAGCCCAATCGCTAAACTGACAATCATTAGCAATTAGTTCCACTCTCTTCAGTGTGTAAATGCTGAAACGAATGACTTGAAAAGAAAGATTCATGAAGTTATTATGCAAACAATAGCATGCATTGGGACTAAATGGCACTGCCACTCCAGGGAACTACTATAGAGAGTTGAGCTGGAAGCCAACCTAGGGCCATTCTTTCTTTATTCTAAAAATGTCACCAAAATAAAGGTCAAGCCATTTAAGGCACAGGGCTGTGGAATGTTGAAGGGGAGCGTGGGGGGGGTTGTCAAATGTGTAAGAAATCTCATTGCTTCTGTGGTTCCATTTAGTTTGATGAATGGTCTTCACATCATTGCTGAACCAAGCTAATGACCACACTTCAAATGCCCTATCTACCCACTCTGCTTCAATGATGAGTTAAGCACACCACAGAGCCTCACACGGAAAATAATTATTCTTTTTTTCCCTTTCGAAGGCAATGACCGTGGAGAACACAGAGAGAAACAGAGAGGGAGGAAGAGAAAGGATCAATGAGCCAAGTTGGAAACATTAACTTACTTCTTGTTTATCTGTTCGTCTTGTTTAGTTCATAATGTATATTCATGAGCAAAACTTTAATGGAAATTTAGACTAGCAGACTTTTGAGTTTTCAGAAATGCTGCACTGCTCAAACTACAAGACATTCCATGTCCCAGACTGTTGACATGTTGACATGAGGGTGCACAATTTACACAACTGATCTCAGGCGAGATGTACTGATAATTCTAGTTGGAGAGATCCGCTACTGATGCAAATGATTGTGATATTAAGATAACAAAAACACTGATCATCAGCTGCCTCCCTCCTTCTTTAACCTTTTCACCTGAAGATTAATTTGAGATGCAGCTCAGCACTGTGTGTCAAGTTGTTCTAGTCATAAATCTGAATTTTGATTAAAAAAAAATGTCAAAAATCCCTCAAATTTGCCACATAAAAAACACTAAGACCTTGAGGAACACCAGAGGAAAAAGCCATGCTGTGATTTGGTTTTAAAAACTTTTGAAATTTTGGAGATCGATGAGCACCCACAGCATACAGCCAGCTGTCCTTCCTGCATTTGTCAGTTTAAACTGTGTTGTTTTTAGCCTCAATTATGACTTAAACATCTTCGTATTTGTGTAATATTATCATACGATCCACGCACCAAGCTCTGATTGGTCAGTAGGCAGTGCTTTCATACAAGTTGGTCTCTTATCTAGAATTTAACCTGCTGCGCAGCAGGTTAGGTGTTCAACATAAATTACCATGGCGATTTACCCCAGTAAGAAGTGAACCACCCTTGTAGGATGGAAAACCCCAAAGGGTTAACCATGAAGTTAAATCGCTAACCCAAAATCCTGCTTCTTAGTACAGGCCGCTGTTCTGGAAACTGCTCAGAGACCCCCTTATTGTCAATCTACTTAAGAAAGCCATCCATCCTCTGAATGTCTCTAGGTCTCTAGTTTGTGGTTGTGAAGTTTCACGAGGCTGTGATTATCTTAGAGGTCACCACAGGTCATTTCATACAGTGAGGTCAAATTTTCAAAAAAATGGTCTCACTAAAATGAACTGGATACTACGGGGACAAACATCATCACATATCATTATCATAAAGTGGGCATGTTTGTAAAGGGGAGACTCGTGGGTACCCATAGAACCCATTTTCATTCACATATCTTGAGGTCAGAGGTCAAGGGACCCCTGTGAAAATCGCCATGCCGGTTTTTCCCTCGCCAAAATTTTGCCCAACTTTGGAACGTTACTTAGCCTCCTTCCCAACATGCTACCAATGGATTCCTTAGGGTTCATGTCATATCAGTGTTACGTCTAGCTCTAAAACTGAGCCTGCTACAGCCCCTGAAACACAATTAAGTGGGCCGAGGGCGCCGGCACCCTCAAGGAGTGGAAGAGGTTAATTGGATACTGCTCCAATGAGAGAATGACTCCCATCTCTCCCATCTCGTCTCCAACATGCTCCCAACTACTAGCACATCTTTATTGGCCACAATAAAATGAAAACATGTTTGAAAACTGTTCCATTGTCTCTGACAACTTGCAACAAGGTCAAGGCTCTTCCCGGACCCGCATAGGCACCATCGTGATGGACACAGGGGGGAATTATCATCTACGTCAACATGCTTTTAGTACTGTGGAAATGATCACTGAGCAAGAAAAAGAGAGAGCTCTTTGGCAATACTGTACTTAATTATGGTTATATGACTGAAGCTTGCTTTTATATATATAGCTTTCTTGCATTTAATTTGTATTTCATTTAATTATAAAGATGAGAGAGAAGGAGAGAGAGGGAGAGAGAGAGAGAGAGAGAGAGGGTAGAAAGAGTAGAAAGAGAGACGGAGAGATGGAGAGAGAGCACGGCTTGCAATAGATATGACAGTCTCTGAAGTAACACACGACCATATCTTGCTCCTGACATGCTCGAGAGAGAGAGTGGAACACTTCAATATTTTCTACTTAATCCAGATTCATATTTGCTTTGCCACCATCACGCAAGTATGTGAAAACTGCATCTGTTTAACTAAGGCCAAAAAATGTCATACTGGCCATGTGGCTTACTGAATGATTTCAACACAGGGATCAAAGAAACCAAACATTTGTCATCTTGCCTCAGTCTGTGTACATCATAATTGAGGCTATAGTACATGACTGAATAGCTCTACCTCCTGACATGTGAGAGGACACCCACTGCATTATGCCTCCCTGCCTTCTGTGTGACACCTGGAGAGAGTCTCTCCTCTCGTTCACTAAAAATTAGGCTCAGTCTAACAGCTACCAGACAGCAGCCACCTGGTGTGTCTGAATTCCTGAGTACATCTCCTGCCATGTAGAGTCAGAGGGGATCTAGGATAGTCCATATTTGACATCCATATGTCTGACAGTGGCTGAGCAGTGGAACAAACTCTCTTATTTATTAATCCAGTGATAAAACATGAAAGGGAAAGTGCTATATATGGGATCATAAAACATGGAAAGAAAAGATCCAATTAAAATTTATACAAGGAACTATAAAAACAACAACAACAGCAATATTTAGGTACCAAAATGTAATGCCACACCTTGATTACAGCCACTGTGCCTACATTATGAGGTGAAGATATATCAACAGAACCTACACAGGAGCATTCATTATCAGTAGAGACTAACCTAAAGCTACCAGTAAGCACTGGCAGGCCTGGAGAGAATGTGACCTGAATTAAAGACTAACTCCGTCCATGTGACCACACTGCGATTGAGATGTCAGGAGGGGCTGGTGTATTGTTTGTGGGAACACTGCTAAAGATTTAAAGATTACAGTGTTTATGGTCCACTGAACTGGATGCCTGCAGCATACAGATGCGGCTAACAAGCCTCCAGGAAGCTGGAGATGAAAGGTGTTTCATAATGATTCAGTCTACCGGGGAGTCCGTCGCTGAGGTTTTAGGAAAATCTTTACTGTTAATGGAGCCGTGCTGCGTTTCCTACCTTCTCCTGATTTAATTAAGAACGGCACAAATTTATCATCCGCCTGTAAACATCTGTCTGTCAGTTTACGGACGACTTTGTTTTCCCACCTTCTGATTATAAGCTGGGTTTTCATAGTAAATCAGTAAACTCATTAAATTCCTTCGATTTGTGGCTAAAAAAAAAAAATAATGTTTTCTTTACATGTTTTAAGCATGCTTTTGGAATATGAAATTAAACACTAATTGTCTGACTTTACTGTATTGAGTCCATGGAACCCAGATCACCAATACACTATTCCTGGCAGTTAATTTAACCTCATGTAAACTATATTTCAGTGTTAATTTCTGCTACATTCCTTTATGTCTCATGTTTATTTCATAGTTAGGTCGCCAATTAAAATCTGCAGCAAGTACAATGTTTTTAATTACTTTAATGCTCATTTCTAAATATATAGGAGGAGGCAATGTATTCTATTCATTTGACAATAAATGAAGCAAGCACGCATAACAGCAATCTGCAGAATACCTTAAAGGTTGTTTTACTATTTTTACTGAGTGATTGATGTATTCAGTGTGAATGAAAAAAACATTTCTTAAAGCTGTTGGAGGCTGGTTGGAGCAAATATGATGAAAAAATATATATTTTTATAAAATGGTTACTATATCATGACAGTAGTGCATGAGACAGATAATCTGGGGAAAAAAATCATGTGTCTCTGTGTCCTCCGGTGCTCCTAATGGCATCTGCAAGATTTTACAGACCGGAGGAAAACAACCAATCAGAGCCGAGCTGGAGCCTAGCCGTCTCTGAGCAGCTGTCAATCACTCGTAATCTCCGATCAAACGGTTAAACTAGGCAGCGCTGATCAAATATGAATCAATATTCTGTTACTGTAATGCCTATTTCTCTCATAAAATGTTTCCAGAAACATCTTGTAGTGTACTGTTCAGCTGTAAAATGAGAAAGTTTGTGACCCTGTTTTATGAGATTAGTTGAGGAAATACCAAGCACCGCCCACCAGCCGGAGCAAACTTTCTCATTTTACAGCTAAACAGTACACTACAAGATGTTTCTGAAAAACAATTACGCAAGGAATAGCATAACATGAATGAACAAACACTGGGAACGCTCTCTCTCTGAAATGACCTGTGATTGGCAAAAGTCTTCTGTCAAGTGCTAGTTATCGCTCAGAACACTTGAATTACAATATGCTGAAAGGTTATTATGGATTTTTTGCACAATGATGCCAAAAATATTCTGCCTACTGCCATTTTTAACTCACTTGACACAATGTGTGGTAGGCTGTGCCAGGGCATAAGAAAAAAGACACATCAATGTTTATGATAATGAAAAAATATTACGCTGCACGTGTAAAGTCACAGGAACACTGGGGTGATGCCGCAAAGTTTGGGAATTGAATTTAATAGTGTTCAAATGCTGAGCTGTAGCTCTGTCAACAGTCTCAAGAACACTCGACCAGCTTCAAGGTCAAGGGCGTAGTAAACCATATTTTCCCCTGGCTGTATTTCACTCCAAACAACAGGGTGAGTCTGGGTTAATTGGAGCACAACGGGGACACGAGAAGACAGCAGTTGGTGCAGATCCCCCTACGAGAGTGAAAGCATTGGATAGACAGCCAAATTACATCTTTTCAAATGTGCCTGATTTCACTGGGCACAATGTAGGTGGATTTTTGGGGACAAGACAATGAGACAATCAGCCACATGGTCTTTCCTTTTGTTGAGGTGACATCCAATCTTTGCTCAATCAGTTGGTGACTACAACCACTGATGTCCAACAGCAATGTGTGGATTTAATGAAGACCAGCCCTTATGTTCTGAAGTCTAAGATGGAGAGGCTGAGGGAAGACAACAACATTGTGTGTGTTTGTGAGTGAATAGGAAATCAGGCTTGAAGAGAGTAACACGAGGCACTATGTTTACTGAGAGGTGTGAGATTATCATTAGAAGTGCGGTTGGGGGCACACAGGGCAGATCAACGGCAGTCTTATGAAGCGCACTGTTGCAGAGACTTGGAACTCTTCAGCCCGGCAGGCTAAGCCTCCAGCAGCATTCAGGCTTTAAAAAGCATGGCAAAGATACAGGTTGTGAGGCAACGAAAAAATGAAAGAGATGATGACAATGCAACAGTCGGAAGAAGAAAGACGCTGCTAAGGGAGAGTGCGGTTGAAAAAGAGACAGAAGCAGAGAAAAGAGAGATTTATACTAACAGACAGAGTCAAGACATGCAGGGCTCAACAATAAGGCCTGACGCTAGCCCTGGGCAAATAAAATAAAATGTGAACTCTTAAAAATAATTAAACGTTTTTTTTTCCGCAGCTGATGATGGAAGTAGCTGGGGATGTCACGATACCAGAAATGTAGTAGTCGATACCAATACCAGTGAATTTCCACGATTCTTGATACCAAATTCAATACCACGGTAAAAAATAAGTAAATAAATAAATAGATCCCATGTAATGTGTACATGTGTCTATATATATCCTCAGATTGTAAGCAGTAGTTTAAATTCACTGACATGGTGACATTTCACTGGGTATAGGCCACCAGAGGTGGGACCAAGTCATTGTTTTGCAAGTCACAAGTAAGTCTCAAGTCTGTGCACTCAAGTCCCAACTCAGGTCTTAAGAGAAAGTTTATGAGCTGAATCGCAAGCAAGCATTTCAATTATCCTGGAAGTTGGGTGGTATTAAAGGATGTGGGCAAAAGCTCCAACTACGAAAGTTTGAGATCAAAGCGTCTAAAACAGAGTCGTTTTTTCAAAGGCACGTGAAAATGTCTTATTCAGCATTTGGTTGTACTTAGCTCCACCCTCTCATGTCACTTCTGGTTGCCAAAAAACAATATGGCGACGGCCAAAAACCAAGATTGTGTCGGCCAAAATGCCGAACTCGAGGCTTCAAAAACGGCAGTCCACAAACCAATGGGTGATGTTACGGTGACTACGTCCACTTCTTATATACAGTCTATGGGGCAAGTAGAAATTGACTTTGGGCAAGTCGATTTCTGACCCGCTTGCCCGACCAGGCAAGTGTAATAAAAAAAATATTAACGTTGAATCCTGAACATGACTTGCTTGTTTTTATTCAGGGTCAAAAGCATGCATTGGTCTTAAGGTAGAAAACCAGACCAGAGGAAACCTAAAAAAAAAAAACACAAAAGAACCACGGTGGGGGTTTTAATCCAGGAGCTTTTGAGGAGGGGACAGGTCTAGCTACTACTGTGAGCCACCCAGGCAAAATGCAAAACAGAAGTAAGACTTTGTGGTGAAAATGACATTGAGAAGGCAGAGAGAGAGACGACGTGGGTAAAGCCCTGACACATTTGACAGTTGACAGAGGACAGAGGGTAGCCGCAGTGCATCTCCTCATCTGATCTTCCCGTCATCTTCAGTGCACAGCAGAGTGACTGTGTCCCATCTCATATATCTAATCTTATCTTGATCCTGGCAGTGTACAGCTGTATTAAATGTCCCGGTCTCTGCTTCCTGCCACCACATCAGCATGTGTCATTTCATTTCTAAGATGGAATAACAAGATTCTCCTGTAATGGACAATTTATCTATGGGGCAAAACACATCAAACTGAGAGAATAACATCAACAAAAGTAGTGGTCGAACAAACAAACATTGGATTTTGACCTCCCACCCTGCCAACACACCAATGGACAAACACTTACCAACACTTATTCATCAATATCTTGAATTAATTAATTAGCCTCATTGTCACTTTACCTTTCATGTACTTTTACTGACACCTACGTTTACTGCATTCCTGTTTACATTCAGTTTATGCATTTGCAATTACTGTCTAATTTATATTATTTTGTTTTATGTTTTATTAATGGTATTATTTTATGTTTAGAACTCATTTTGTTTTTACTTGTGCAATATTTTTCTTCTTTTTTATACATATTTAATTAGGAGGGTGTTGTTGGAGGGAGCCTGAACCTTAAGATGTTCATTGCCAAAGACTGCTTCTCTGTAGTTGTTGTGCATATGATAAATACAGAACTTGAATTTGAACTTTTCTCAAGGCTTCCAGGCTCTGAAATGTTTCCCTGAACCGACACAGCTGCTACAATTATTTCAATCACAGAGAAAAATAATATCAAATCAGCAGTCGCCAAGCAAACACTAAAATAATATTGGTGAAGTATTTAAGAGAAAAGGAATGGGAGATCACACAAAAAGAGCAGAGCAGCACATAAACATGACCTGGATATTAAAAGCTCCTTTCAATGTCCAGTGTGAGAGGCCTTGCCTTGGGAATGGTGTTAACACTGTCTTTTTTCATCATCTCCGACAATAAATTAAGGGGAAAATGAAATGTAGCAAATCTCAAAAAGCACAGAAAGTGCAATTTGTCTAGCTCCCTGGACTTAAAGTAAAATGGTCAGGATGTTTGCTCATGCGTATACCTAATTTAGAAGTAACAGCATGACTACAATTTCCATCTGCAGGAAAAATGGAATAAATGAAATTACATGTCAGGTGCGGTAAAATCATTTAGTAATGTGCCACTTAACCATATGAAGGTGAAAGTGGAGCACAAAGGACCACAGAGGTCCTGTTATTGTGTGGCGTCACATTATTCAGAATTTCACCTGTATAGTGAAAATACTTAACGTTTAACCTCCCAGCTAATCAGTAAACGTTTAACCCTCTGAACCCCACAACCCGCCGGCGGATTTGAAAGTCAAAAATAGACCATTTATCATAGCCACAAACTGTAAAAACCACAGACTGTATATAAGAAGTGGACATAGTCACCGTGACGTCACCCATTGGTTTGTGGACTGCCCTTTTGACGCCTCAAGTTCGGCATTTTGGCCATCTTGGTTTTTTGCAACCAGAAGTGACACAAAAGGGTGGAGCTAAGTACAACCGAACGCTGAATAAGACATTTTTAGGCGACCAAAAATGTTCCAATTAACGTTCATGAACTGAAAACACACTGTGAAAGGGTTAAAGTTGTAAGATGAAAACGTGGACAACTCCCAGACCGGACAACACCGTGTCAATCACGGGGTAGCCATGTTCTAAAGCATCCCCATCCCAAGCAGCTTTATGGTCTATTTGACTCTAAATGGGACCATCATTTACTAAATGAACATTATGCTGTATTGAAGGAGACTTGAAACTAAAGATTGAGACCGTAAACTCATGTTTACAATGTTTACCGAGGTAATAAATCAAGTGAGAAGTAGGCTCATTTTCTCATAGACTTCTATACAATCAGACTTCTTTTTGCAACCAGAGCAGTCGCCCCCTGCTGGCTGTTAGAAAGAATGCAAGTTTAAGGCATCTCAGCATTAGCTTCCCTTTACAGACCCAGAGGTAACCCAGTGACTTGCCCCCATACAAATTTGCAGCCATACAAGCGAGATGCTGTCGTCTCTTGTTATGGCACTCTAGCAACGTTTTTTGGAAACTTGACGTGCCTTTGAAAAAACGCCTTGCCTCGCTCTCAAACTTTCGGCAAACTTCGCAATACACAGCTGGAGTTTAGCCCACATCCTCTCTAACGCCAACCAACTGAAGTCCTGTTTTCAGGATAATTGAAATGCTCGCTTGCACTTCAGCTCATAGACTTTATCTTTACCAGCCGCCATTTTCTCGTGAGTGCCCGATTGGTACTGCACATATACTGCGCTTCCACTGGCAAAAACAGAACTTATCGTCGCATTTGTAAATTTCTGACAATCCTTGAAAGGAATCATGTGTGAAGAACACTTCCTTAAAAAAAAAACAAGGCACTAACCAGATCCTGTAAAAAACTGGGAAGCCATGAATGACTCGGCTGAGACCAACCGTCATGTGACAAACATTTAGTGAAACTTGGCCTGAACTGTAGGCTGTTTACAAAGAGCAGAGACGACATGAGAGGTTGTAGAAATGTAACTAGTTCAATATATAGCATGTGGAGCCCCCTTTTTCCACAATATTGGTAACACTTGTGGGCACTTGGAAAATGTTGTATATAGATTCCATTTTTTCCAATTTTTTGTAAAATAAATGATCAAAGAAATTCAACTTTTCTTCATGATTTATGCCATTATAACTGTGTTATACTACACAAAAGACATTTTTGAGTTCTCCTACTACTAGTCATGATTGTGCTGTTTCTATAGAGGTGCAGGACTCATATATGGCAGAGAAAAACGAGGCCACAGTGAGTAAAATGTGACCGGAGCAAAAAAAAAAAAACATGAAACTGCTTGGGGTTGAGAGGGTTAAACTAAAAAAGACGGCACGGACGGCATTTGAAAGTAAATGGGTTGTGAGAGGAGAGTTGAAGAGTTTTGTGGGAAGCTGCATTCATTGTGAAAAGGTAGCTCTCCCTGGCAGTTATGTGGTCTGGATATTATTCAGATCCCAAAAGCCAGAGGAGGAGGGGGGGAATAAATTGAAAAGTTTGAAGGTGAAACTGGAGAACAATGGAACATAGGGGTCCTGTTTTTAAGAATATGATGTCAGATTATTCCTACATTGACCTGACCTGCAAAATAAAAAATAACCCCCCAGGATATACTTAAAGCTCATCATCTCATCAGGAACTGCTTAACTCAAAAATAACTTTAAGGTTAAAGTAGTGGGGTCCTGAAAGAGTCCCTCCATGTGAGAGGCTATGAAGTGACTGATTACAGCAATGATGAAGAGGCAGTTGAACAGTGAGATCGCCCTCAGCTCCAGACACCGGCTGCCTGTCTTGATTTCAGCACCGAGGACAGCTCCCTTCTTGTGGAACCCAGTGGAGAATCAGTCTCCTGACGTGCCGAACAGGAGGGTCCGCTTTAAGTGAAACTGACAGGTTTCGCTTTGTAACATGGAGTTCTCACTTTCTATGGATTTATGATGGTGTAAAAATGCTTTCATACAGTGTTTCCACCGTGTACTCCCAGCTCCACAGTCCCATGCCAAACCTCGTCATGTGGAGCGGCCAATGGTCATAAAAGAGAGGCCTTTCATCTGTCGCCAGTCTTAAACTTTAAAGCAGCCAGACTGATATAAACTAAAATGGGGATCAAAACCCAATAATGCTGGTCTGTGTGCTTTTGAATGGCACTTAAGGAAAGAGTATGATAGCACTTTGCCTTTGTTCCACCTACTAATTAATCACACCTTTTAGCAGGCCACACTCGGTGGGAAGCGGTCTAGGTCCAAGGGGAAAAGTCTCCCAGCCGCACTATGCTTTTCCTATCTCATATTCACAGCTTACTGTGTGGCAACACAGGCCTGTTTACTATTCTGGTGGGTTGTATCATGTGGTCGTTCCTCTAATCCCTTGAAATGCTTGGAATTGTCAAACAGGAGAAGTGCTCACCTCTCCAGAGGGGATAGAGGAAGAAAATTAAAAGGCAACCTTGCAGGAAATATATCTTGTGAAAAGGGAAGAGGGTGTGTTGAGTGAACGCATCTACCAGGAAACCTGATAGTGCTAGTCACACAGTCTGAGTGATAACCTGACACAATAACAACCCCGTGGGCCACACAGGAAAGAAAATATCCACAGTCTAATTTAAAAAAAAAAAATAAAAAAAAAAATGCTCTCGTCAATAAAAGATACACTATTTATCGAATATTAATCGCAATCACGATTTTGGCTTCCCACAATTAAATGATCGACTGCGATAATGACGTTAAAATGCGTGCTCTGCTCATAGAAAACTGCTCTGCTGCATAAATCAAGCGATTCCTAAACTAACAGCTAGAGATTAGGGATGTTAATAATTAACTGTTTAACAGTTAACCAACATTAAGCATTTTTACCGATTAACGCTATCTGTTAAAACGGTTAAAAGAAATGTTAATAATTAATTAAAAAGCTGAGCGGCTCAGATAACCTCAAGAGGCAGAGCCGGAGTTGCAGGATACAGGAAGTTGACTCCGGTCTCTCCAGCTCGCTTGAGCGGAGGAGTTGTACTTTCGTAACATTTATTCATCGACAAATAAACTGTAGACACACTGCTACACCTACGTTTACTGATATAACGCCACCAACAACCTCACACTCACCACCAACACAAATGTAATCTTGTAAAATTATGTTTTTGCTGAGAAACTTGAATAAATCCAGATGTTTGAAGATGTTTTCACAGCAATATAAAATAGATTTTAGAGAGGGAATTATGACCTGTTTAACTTCCTAACACTAGCCCTGAGCATCTTAAAATACATAATTAGAATTAGATATTTTTTAATCAAAGCAAATATTTGATTAAAAATACAATCATTTAATGTTGTAACATTTGAATTTGTGTTTATGTGCAAATAATGTAAAAAGATAACATTTAGAGGTTTTTGACGGTTGGAATGTAACAACATGGAAGTGAAAGCAGCGCTCTGTTTATTTAAATGTGAAATCGCAATAAAAACATTTTGTCCCTAAAAATCTATGAATAATCGCGATAAACGATAGTGATCTTAATATTGATCAAAAATAATCATGATTATCATTTTGACCATAATCGCACAGTCCTGATACCAGACCAAATTGTATGACAGCACAGGCATCAAATGATGCACAAAATAACATCTTTGTACATGATCTGAATAGGAACACCCTGTTAATCCAGAGAAAGGCTGCAGAGACATGAAGCTTCTGTCCAAAAACTATAATTGTGTAAATTGGCAGCTACCATAATTTAGTTATAAATTTGACCCAAGATAGACAGTCACCTTGACAGCACTCTGCACTGCAGCATTCTCCTCTGTTCACCTTTGTTGACGCAGTCAAGCCATGATGTGATATAATCCCATAATACAGGACGACTGAAACAAAAGCGTCTTCCTCTCCATCTCTGAACACACGAGTATCAACTGAGCCTCTCTAATTCCCAGCTAATTAAGCACATTAGATATGGAGCAACAGTTGTGAGCTGGTATTAACCCCGCTGACCTTGAGATGCAATTTGGTTGAAATCAAGCGCACATTTCAAAATGCATCACGCTGCATCTACACTGGATGAAGCGGACAGCTGGGGAAATTCCTAGCAGTTGAGGGGTTTTGTGATTAGTGTGCACAGTTTCCTCCTGCTGAATACTGCTGTCAAAAAACATATGCTCTCCGGATGTCTCATACACTGTTAAGAGAGAAGATAAGCGCATCCATCCAGAAATATGTGCTGCTCGTTTCCATCTGGAGAGGAGAGGAAGAGAGGAAAGGAGAGGTGAAGAGAGGAGAGGAGAGGAGAGGAAGGAGAGGAGAGGAGAGGAGAGGAGAGGAGGAGTTTAAAGGTCCACTGCTGATATAAACATCTCTTGGTTGATAGGGAAAAGAAAAGTACACTGCAATGCAGACACCAGAGGGAGAGATAGGAAGGGAAGAGGGAAAACAGAGAGGCTTGAGGTAGACCTTTAGAAGGAAAAAGATGAGAAGGGGACGACAGCAGAGAGCTCTCGACTCCGTCCTCTCCAGATCATCAAAGTGTCACTTCTGTTACCAGACCGGGACTGGGACAAGATGTCCTCAGGTTAAAAAAACGGAGGATCAGTATGCAGGTCACAGAACTGGGGAGGGGAGAGGAAGAAAGTGGTGGAGACAGTCCACAGTGTTTACTGCAGCAATTCCCCCACTTCCTCTGTCTGACCACAACACTAATGACACAGTTTCCTCACAGACAATTTATCAAACGCTCTGACAGCGAGCCATACTGGTTTCTTTCACACAGCCATTATGATATTGGCAGACCTCAGATGACATGTACAGATACAGACGTGTCATCCAGAAAACAACAGTGTTAAACATACAGGAATTTAAACATATGTAAAATATAACATCATGTAAAATATGTGTGCTAACATCAAGTTTTCTTTTTGGTCTGCATAAGAGCAGATCCAATGCAGCTACATTGACACAGCACACAATGGTTCATATGATATCATACGTGCATTTTTCTACAGATCAATTTCCACTCCCCACATGCAGCCTTTTCAAAATAAACTCAAAATGGTTAGGTTTAGGTAATAAAACTACTTAGTTAGGTTTAAGGAAAGATCGTGGTTTGGGTTCAAATTAGGGCTGTCAATTGATTAAAATATTTAATCATGATTAATCGCATGATTGTGCACAGTTAATCGTGATTAATATCAAATTAATCACACATTTTTTATCTGTTCAAAATGTACCTTAAAGGGAGATTTAATACTCTTATCAACATGGGAGTGGGCAAATATGCTGCTTTATGCAAATGTCAGTGTGCTGACTTGACTATGACTTGACCAAAACTGGATGTGATCATCATACATTTTTCATTCACATATCTTGAGGTCAGAAGTCAAGGGAGCCCTTTGAAAATAGCCAAGCCAGTTTTTCCTCACCAAAATTTAGTGTAAGTTTGGTGCGTTATTTAGCCTCTTTCGCAACAAGCTAGTATGATATGACTGGTACCAATGTATTCCTTAGGTCTTGTAGTTTCATATGATTCCAGCATATTCAATCAAGCTTTAAAACGGAGCCCCTACAACCTAAAAATCGCAAGTTGCGTTAATGCTCTTAAGAAATTAGTGGCGTTAAAAAAATTTTGCATTAACGCTTATTATCGCGATAACTTTGACAACCCTAGTAAAAAGAACTCCTTACTAAGTGGCGTATCTCAAGTATGGAAGTTACATGACAAATAAATCAACGCTGACTTCTGGTTTCGCATGGGGTATAAACTCCTGGTTGAGAGTCTGACCCACCCAGCCACCCCGACCTCCTGCCTACGTGGCTTTTGACGCTCTTTACTATACTTCCTGGTTCACAATCAGCCAAAAGCTGGTAAAATATGCAAGTGGCTTCTTGATTTGCTTCACTCACCAACCAAAAAAAGCAATGGTAATCTATTGAGTGGCTGGTAGATTTTGGAATCCACCAGCCACAGTGGCAGGTGGACAAAACAGTTAATATCCAACCCTGTTCACAATTACGTGGATTACATACAAATTGATTTTATGGTGTATATATATGAATTACAGTGCATTACTTTTCGTAGGCATGGCTACGAACGGTGTATAAGAAGAGCCTGCATACTGTTGACACTCTGTTGCCAACCCCTGTTCTTCTTTTTAACCACAATAAGCAACACATAAAATATTCTGTAAGGGTGGGGGCTGTTGCTTTTATTCATGAAAGTGAAAATCACATGAATATACTTGCAGCTGTATACTGAGGTCAAAGCTCTCTTCCTCACAGTGAATCACGTATCTCATCTAGCAGGGCTACTTTGGTAAAGAACCCTTTTCCCACTGGGTTTATGTACAATTAGCTGAGTAAATAAAGAAAGCATATATTTCCCTTATTAAAATTCATAAGGGAAAAATGTAAATTGCTGAGCCCTAAAACAAGAACAGAGCACATACCTTGTCACACTCTCACTTTCAAAGACTAATACAAGGATAAGCATAATAAAGCTTTTTTTGGACTCCATTTCTGGGATTCCCACACTCACAGATCCTCGCCTGGGGCATGAACATTTAAATCCCCCTAATCGGTCTCCCCTTTAATGTAATTTGTATTTACAAGTACCACCAAGCAACCATCCACTGGCTTTACTTCAAATGCTGGAGATACTTAACATGCCCAACCCAAAGAGGCTCTCGCAGCTCAACTGAATCTGAGCAGCCTGACGAACAGTGGAAATAATGTACACGCAACGATACTGTCCACACAGTCCTCTTCTATAACATCAAAATGCTGTAAGATTCTGGATGGAAATATGGATACACTGACAGAGGAGTTTAACAAGATAAAGAGGAATGGGAGTATGTCTGTAATGGGCTGTTTCTTGCACATCTAATGTCCTAATCTATTCACAAGACAGCTTTTAATACCTGTAGAAATAAAACTAGTACTGTTAAAAGCAAAACCCTTAGCAATAGTGTAGTGTTACATCTGTACTGTTTGCTTAATAGTGTGTGGGCTTTCAACAGGTTTTGTAGCATCAGGCAAGGGCACCTCAGAAAGCACTGGGGGTGGCAGGTGAGGATTAAATGAATGAGGACACTGGTTGTCCACGCATCATTATGTACTAGATACCAGTTAGAGCATTCTCTAATAGCCAGTGGATGTGCACAATAGATCAGGTGTTGCAGCTCAAAATGAGTGCCTCTGGAGCAGCAATGAACAGAGAGCTTTGCATATTCACCGTCAGGGTGAGGCAGGGGTCGAGTAGGATGCCCGGTCGTCTCTCTCAGTGCAGGTCCATTAACGGCTTCGTGGGAACTTCAAAGGCATGCTGCTGGGTGTAATGGGAGTGGGTGGGAGGGCCCTGCTGTCCTTTTATCCCGTTGGCGTCCATTATCTGATGCTAAATCACAACAGCCATGATGATCTGGACATTTATATATAGTAGTAATTTTACAAGATTACATTTGAACACATCATGATGGCTCATTTTTACTGAATCATAATGTAACTCAATGCATCCTCCGTATGGTAGCTCTTTGCTCCGTTATTTAGCCAAGCTGGACTGAGCTCCCCACCGGCTGCTAACAGCTATGTTACAGCTCTTCTGACGATTTCAACACGGATTTGTTGCTCACAATGTAGCATTATCAGGAAAATTTTCTATCGTCCCTCAGGACGACGTTGGTCTCGAGCCCTGATCCCCGGTACCCGCGGTATTGTAGAAAAACAAGTACCGTCATGTTTTCAAAGTTTTGTCATCGACTTGGTACCAAAGTATCGGTTCTCATGACATCCCTATTATCTGGAGAATTTGCTGGGATCCTCAGTATGTCAGGGGTCTGCAGCAATGTCGGCAACCCACCTGACCTGTCTTGGAACAGGGACCCCGTCATCTATACAACCAATGTGTTTATGATGAAATTGTTTACTACAGCACAAAATTCTTCATGGATTTAGCCTCTTAATGTTGCTCTCAAAGTGCACCAGATTAATGCATTTAACTTTAAAGTGTAGGCTACAAAATGTTCCTTTTAAATGCATGATGTTTCCAAAGCCACTGAGTAATCATGTCAAATAATAGTGATCTCAATATAACCATACCAAAATAATTGTTATTATGATTTTTGCCGTAATCTGGGAGCCCTTTTATTGGTCTTGATTGTTTACTTGTAGTAAACAGTGGCACATGCAAGCGATTAGTGCAGCAGGGTGTCGAAGTGGGGTTTGGATGTTGCGTGGCTGCCTCCAAAACAGGAAATACCTGAAGACACTATAGCAGTTTCTTGTGATTGACGGAGTTAAGTGCCGTCATTCGTCAGTCTGCATACTGTCAAATACTGTGTTTCCAATCTGCTCTATCTGCAGGGCTCTACTGACCAGGTGTTAGTCACTACCTCACTGCTCGTCACGACTACCATGTCTTGCCCTCAGCTGCTGCTTCAAGCACCACCAGCTGCCCTCTCTCACCAATCTGTCACCTCCACAAGG
>CAKAKQ010040249.1:0-10146 GCA_916700675.1 Helicolenus avius
AGAGCAAGCTGTGACAACGACGTGACCGAGCGGACGCTACTCCGCCAATCATCTCGGACGCTACTCCGCCAAGATCCGGGTACTTTTCCAGACGGATGATTGAGTCATTTAGGCTTCATGATCCAATGAGCAACTCTCATAGGAACGAGCGGGGCCCCGCCTCCAACGCTGGATCCAGTTCTCTTAATACATCCATGAGATACAGTCCATCAGGCCAAATCAAATAACCTTTGCCCAGCTGCTCCAAATCAATTCACTGGACATCAAATAGATCCACTCTCTCAAATTTAGGGAAGACAACACACACACACACATGTCCTTGGGGTGAAATGACTTGTAGAGGAGACTGCTCTGTTTTGCAGCCTCTCGTTAATGAAAGCTATAATTATCACGCAGCAAAATCAATACTCTCAGTTCCTTTTAGGGGAAAGTGGTGGGGGGGTTGTCTTGTTTGAGGTAAGACTGGAATGAGCCGTGGGACTCTGCATAGCACAGCCTGAAAATAAGATTTATGGAAAGGCTGTGTTCATAGCTGATTGGCTCTAATTGTCTCCCAGCTAAGCAAGAATCCCATTCTGCTAAATGAGCCGGCGATCAAATTCAAATTAATTTATTGGTTGGCAAGCACGCGGAATATCTTCACTGTTCAGCAGAGATAGTTTCTAGCATATTTGTATGTGTTTTCGGGGGAATAAATAAAAACAGTCATTATGACAGCTGTGTGGCTGAAGATTAAGGAAGAGCAATTAACAAGTGTCAGGAATTCTAATGCCAGGAAACACTCTTCCAACATACACAGGGGGACTGGAACCGTTGAGGGATAACATCAACTCATCTGGAAGTTGGTCCCTCGGTCACCACACACAGTATGTGATGAGGGGATTGGCAACAAGGTCATCCATATGTCTCCAGATGATTTCTAATACAATGTATTCGAGAACTTACTGTATGTAAGTCACCCTTTATAAAGAGTTTATAAATAGTACCTTAACTATTTAGTCGGTAAATCATTTAGATAAGGCTTTACAGAACAGTTAAAAAGCATTAAAGGTCCCATATTGTAAAAAGTGAGATTTTCATGTCTTTTATATTATAAAGCAGGTTTAAGTGATATATAAATACTGTGGAAGTATCAAAACGCTCAATATACAGAGAAATACACACAGCCCGTATTCAGAAATTGTTAGTTTGAAACAAGCCGTCAGGATTTCTGTCCATTTGTGATGTCACAAATATACAATATTTAGACCATTACACGGTTTTAAACATAAACATTCTAAATGTGGTCCAGTTTATTTCCTGTTGCAGTGTATGTAAATAACATCAGCTGACAGGAAGTAAACATGGACCCAAGCTGTTGCGTAGCAACGCAATTCCGTTGCAATTCCGTTGAAATGTACTAAAACGGAGCGTTTCAGACAGAGGGTAAATACAGGTATATTCAGACAGACCGCATGAGGAAAATAAAGTTGTTTTTTTAACATTACAGCATGTAAATGAGTTCTAGTAGAAACACAAAATACAAGTATGAACCTGAAAATTAGCACGATATGGGACCTTTAATAAGAACAACTTTTGGGTTGCCAGGTTGTGACAAATTCTTTTGACTGGTTTGACTGTTGGACCAGAATCCATTGATAATTGATTTCCAATAATAAATATATACATACATTTGCATAAAGCAAGCATATTTATCCACTCCCATGTTGATAAGAGTATTAAATACTTGACAGCTCTCCATTTAAGGTACATTTTGAACAGATAGAAAATGTGCCGCCACACAAAGCTCAAAAATTCAGATCAAGTTGAACTTCAAGCAGCTGATATTTGCTCATGTGCAGCGCAGACTGTTGGGAGTAAATATTATCAAGCATAGGGGTGAAGTTATCATACCCAACATAAGAGGTTCTCAATCTCTTTTCAGCCAAGGACCCTTGACGATAGAGAATATACCGGGGATCCCCTCATGTATTACCCTTTGGAATAATTTGACGTAGCCTATTTTTACACTTAGTCTTAGTTATGTGAAGAACACAACACAAGAGAAATGTATTAGAGATATATTAAACATATTGGAAGAGTTATGGATTTGTTAGATTAAAATGTAATCTACATTTCTAGGAACCACTAGATACGTTGAACGGCGATGTTTCTAAACCAAACATTTTTTTCGTAAATATGTTTCATGTCAGCTTCGCATCGCGCTTGCAGAAACACACAATGCCACATGGTTAACGTTGTGAAACGATTGGTTAGGTTTAGGCAACAAAGCTACTTGGTTAGGTTAGAAAAAAGATCATGGTTTGTGTTAAAATAATAACGTACCAACGTAACTTAACCATAACTATAATAATAAACAAACGCCCTTAGCAGACTTTCTTACGTAATGTTACATAATAAGCTTAACAACGTTACGCAACAAGCTTAATAGCATAGAACAGCGCTACATAGAACAGCGCTAAGTAAAGTAGCACTAAGTAAAGTAGCACTACGTAAAGCAGCGCTACGTAAAGCAGTGCTACGTAAAGGAGCTCTACGAACAACAGTCTCACGTAAAAAACAGTTTTAGTATTATTCATTGCACTAGGAAGCCATTTGTAAAAGAAAATTATATCATGATATTTCAAATGGATGAATCCGAAAACTTTTCACGGACCCCCTGGCAGAGTGCCACGGACCCCTGGGGGTCCCCCAACCACACTTTGAGAATCACTGCCCTACATAACATTACATGGCATTCTCAGGCCTGTGTGTGTGTGTGTGTGTGTGTGTGTGTGTATTTGTTTGTTTGGTGGTGTGTCATGTATGTGTGAGTGTCCTCTACCAGTGTGAGAGAGCACTCAGGATTGATGACCTTTACACCTGATACGTGTGGAGATAAAGCCAGCGAAAGGGTAGAACGAAGAGGCGGACGGAGGTCGGGGTTTCATATTGGATATTAAGAGTATGGTGGCTGGTGCGTGAAGTTGACAGTCCTCCACTTTCTCGTCTAGCCTGGTGATAAGCTCCACAACACAACACAGAACTGTGGAAATATACTACGTCTCCTTGTTAGAGCGAAAAGCTGAATTGCTGTGCAGGGAAATTCACTTTTATTTGTCCACATCTGAGATTAGAGGGTTTTCCTTATGAACAAAGTTTAATTAAAATGGGACTGGATTTGTGTTTTTATGGGACATTTGAGCATTAGGAACCTCCATGCATGAATGCTGAATAGGCCTAAATTTGCTGATACAACCGTACGCCTATAGAAGGCAGTGTAGGCGCCAATAGAAGTGCAGAATATGGGTGAATATGAGCATGAGAGGACACATACATTTAGATGTTGGTGTGCAGACTTACCGGGGTTATGTTCTTGTCATCGACGCCCACTCGAGGAAGACAAAATTAGCTCCCGAGTCTGTGACATGCATCGGTGGCGTCATACTCTTGCGTGCCACCCACATGCAGCGTGGACGTGCATATTTATGGCCTCTAGCCCAGCAGGCAGGTGTGTTTCTTTATGTGTATGTTTTGTATTTGTTGCTATGCATGTACCTCAATAAAATATTACAGCTTATATTTCTGAGATGTTATTGCTGTAAACAAATACGACTCTTACATTGGCACCTTGTAGCTGCTGCAGTATTATGTTTAGAGCACAAGCTGCTCAGTAGGGTGTTTACTCAGCTTCACATTACTTAAAGGAATAGTTCGACATTTTGGGGAAAAATGCGTATCGGTAACACACTATAATAACCATAATTTACAAATGAAAAATTGTTAGTTAATTAAACTAGTTATTTTACTGTTAACAAAATGAAATGTTAATTAATAATGTTTACAAAATGATTTGCAAACCTTTAATAAATTGTCTGTAAAACATCTATAAACATGACATAGATAGATATTTGTAACGCTTTGTTAGTGGTTAATAATTTGTAAATTGTCTATAAATATAATTTGGATGGCTATTATAAAGTTGCAACTGATGATTATAATACTTTGTTAAGTTGTTAATAAATACTTTGTAAATCATCTCTAAACGTTATTTAGATAGATGGTTTATACTTTGTCAATTGTTAATATTTTCTTTTTGGTCCACCTATCTATGTAATATTTATAGATGTTTTACAAGCTTTTTCTTACAGGTTCCCAAATAAGTTGGTTATCATTAACAAATACTTAATATAGTATATAAAATGTTAAAATGCGAGCAACGATAAACTGTTAATAAATACTTTACTAATGTAATCATAATGTATTTGTTATTGTCTCTTACCATCTATTATACAATATATAATATATGAACTCATTATTTCATATTACACAAACTAATGATAAAATAACCGAACAGCCCTACATAATACCCATGCTAAAAATGCTTTCACCACTTTCCTCTATAGAACCCCCCCACTGCTTCAATGTTTCGACAGGTTGAAAATAAAAAAGGAAGAGGAAGTTCAAATCAACAAATCTCAACAGAAAAGTTCCAGACTTTCCCTCTATTAGAGTTAATTTGGTCAGGAGACCACCGTCTTCTCAGAATTTTGGTTAGTATAATTTTAGCAATGTCACAGATGATATCAGTAATTACTATAAATCACTTGACATCTATAGGGCATATTTCTCCAGTGTAAATATGGCCTATGAGCTTGTTGTCATTCCACACAATTATAAGGTCCCATATTATGCTCATTTTCAGGATCATACTTGTATTTTGTGTTTCTACTAGAACATGTTTACATGCTGTAATGTTCAATAAAAACTTTATTTTCCTCATACTGTCTGTCTGAATATACCTGTATTTACCCTCTATCTGAAACGCTCCGTTTTAGCGCATTTTGAGGGAATTGTGATGAAATTGCAACGGAATTGCGTTGCTAGGCAACAGCTTGTGTCCATGTGTACTTCCTTTCAGTAGATGTTATTCACATACACTGCAACCAGGAATAAACTGGGTCACATTTAGAATGTTTACGTTTAAAACTGTGTAAAGGGTCTAAATATTGTATATTTGTGACATCACAAATGGACAGAAATCCTGACAGCTTGTTTCAAACGCAATTTCAAACGTGGATTGAGCATTTAGATACTTTCATAGTATTTATATAGCACTAAAGCCTGCTTTATAATAAAAAAACATGAAAATCTCACTTTTTGATAATATGGGACCTTTAATGCCGCCGTGTACTTCATAATCTCACCATTGTCCCCATAGTCTCAATCCCAACTTGTGCCACAACATCTCCTTTCCAGGCTAATGATGTCTTCACCCTACGTGAGTGAGTCCTGGTTATTTTTTTCCAGTGGGGGTCAGATGATGGGGTAGCTGGATTGCTGGCTATTTCCCCCTCATCGTGCAATGGTTAGTGGTGGCATGGTTTCCCAGGCGCAGACTTACTGACAAGTGGAGTGACATTAGAGAGGCAGTGGACCTCGCTGATCTATTAATAGGTGAGTGCTAAAAGTGAATGATGTGTGTGTGTGTGTGTGTGTGTGTGTGTGTGTGTGTGTGTGTATGCGTGTGCGTAGGAGAGAGTTTGTCCATTTGCGAGTGTGTCTGGAGTGAGAAAGTTAGCCTTTTAAAAGCTAAGTTGAGATTAGAGAACAACTGAAGGAAAGAATAGAAATGTCTTTGTATAGCGAAGTTTGAGTGACAGATGCATGTGGGCTGAAACATACGGCGAAGGGAAGAAAACATAATTATATTCATTTTTAGCAGCAGTTTTTAGCTGCTTTAGAGTTACAAGAGGAGAGTTCACCTTTAACAAACAAATACGGGCTGTGTGTATTTCTCTGTATATTGAGCGTTTTGATAGTTTCCCAGTATTTATAAAGCACTTAAACCCGTTTTATATTATAAAACCTCAAAATCAAATTTTTTAGAATATGGGACCTTTAAGGTATCGCGAACGCTCCAGTTCAGGCAAGATCGCAAAATAATAAAAGAGACGGGTGTATAAAACAAACGTTTGTATAATAAGAGATGAATGCATACAAACTTTTCAGAATTACAATCAAAAAACACGTCAAATTGCATGACGTTTTTGGGATCTCCTTTTTCTATCCCCCCAAAAGGGGGCGCGGCAATGACTTTTTGCAAAGGTAGTACGGTTAGTATGTGCCGGTCTGATGTATAGGCAAGCTTACACCCCCGGTCTACATCCAGTGAGTCACACTATAGGACAGTAGGACTACATCTGCTGTGTATTGATGTGACCTTCCCTTTTTGAAATGGGATGACGAAATAGTAGTGAACATTTAGTATTATGACTCATTTAGTATTATGACTCAGGAGCGACGTCTTGGGTTGCTACATATGTGGTCACAGTATGGCAAAAATACATCCATGTGCTCACAACTCCGTGTTTTCAACTTACAGTCACACGCTTGCCAGTCTGTCACGAGAGGAAACGCGGACGACTGTATTTGTGTGCTATTCGTGTTATAACCCTGGGCTTTTTCTAGCACCTGCTGTGTTTCATATTCAGCGAGTATCTAATCAGCTGCGTGGTCTCCTAACCGGGCAAAACAACCGTGAGAATAGAACATCTATTTACAACCTGAGCCCTGCCATCCAATTAATCACCAGGCAGCCAACAGGCCTACTAAAATTAAAAAAGAGCAACAGCTGCCACAGCAAATTGAGAGCGAGAAAGAGAGAGAGAGGAGGAAGACGAGAGAGGAAATGTAAAGTGGGAGTGTGTTAAAGTTAATGTAAAACTGAAGAGGAAGAGCTGAGGAGGAGGAGGAGGAGGAGCACAAGCAGATAAACGTGATACACACTGCTGACACATTGGTGACCTTAAACCTCAGATGAATTCATCAACAGGGGGTCAACACAAGCGCCCATTTATTTTTGGACACTGGCAGAGATGCACAGGGACATGTGCGATGTCCTCCACCTCCAGTAAACTCACACGTTCTCTTTTACATGCATTGCCCTGCACTAAGACACACACACACACACACACACACACAGAAAGAGAGAGAGAGAGAGAGCCCCTGAGGCTGGCATCGACTTAGCCCTCAGGGTCCAAACTAATTTGCTCACAATCTAACACAGTAACTCCTCGCAAACTCCTCCGAACAACTGTCTAAATACTCCCCCTGCCTCAGGGCACAACTGAGATATAATGAGATACTATTTGTTTCTGTGGATGGGAGTGTGAGTGTGAGTGTGTGCGCATGCATGTGTATTTGCTTATGCTCTCTGTTGCAATCTGCCTGTTTGCCTGTGAGCTCAGAATGAGTAAATGAAGTGTTAACTGCCTCTCATGCTGTTCCCGTACATGTGATGTGTTTATGAGTAAACACAGCTACGGTGAGGATTTACTTCCTTATTGTTTAGGGTCCCACACACCATATTATGTAGAAATAATACAAGTTGAAAAATCAAACGAATCATTTTCTATCATAACACAATTGTAGAGGTAAAGATGAGGTAACCCTTTTATTTTTTTCGGTAAATAAATAAATGATAAACAGAATTACATATTCAAATTAATAATAAATAAAAATAACAAAATAACATTTTTTTCTATTAATAAATAAATTCTAGAATAAATACATATTCCAATTAATAAATACTAGGATAATAACTAAATAACAAAATAAACTGAAATTATACATACATAAATAATGAAATGCATAGTTAAACAATTAAAAAAGGAATGTTGATAATTTATCACAAAATAAATAAATGTCTTTATTTTATTTCTTAATTTCTACAAATCTAAGGCTGAATTTACTTCTTTATGGTTTAAGGTTCCACAGACCATGTTTGTGTAGAAATAATGATAATTGAAAAATAAAATACATAAATGTTTTTATCATAACACAATTTGTAGAGCGGTATTGATGTGGTAACCCTGATGGGGAGGAAAAAAATATTTTTTCAATAAATAAATAAATGCTAAAATAAATACATATTATAATGAATAAATACAAGGATAATAACTAAATAAACAGTTGAAATTATACATACATAAATAATGAAATGCATAATGAAACAATTAATAATTTAATTAAAATATAAATATGCAAAAATAAATGAATGTCTTTATTTTATTAATTCAATTTGTACTTAATTTCTACAAAGCTACATTTCTTTATTCAGATATGCATTCCTAATTATATTTATTTATGTATTTGTCAATTATTTAGTTTTGTATTTCTGTGTCTCGGTGTCTGTATGTTAATTAGGTGGAAGGATCTTGCAGCTAGCCAACATCACTAGCAGGTAGCTGTCAGCGTAGGTTTATACAGCATTAATGAGGGAAATGTAATGGAGTTGAATTTATCTTGTGACCAATCATGCTTTACAGTGCGGTTAGTATTACAGGTATAGAAATACATAAATAAATAAAAGTAGAAATAAAATTAAACTAATTTATTATTTTATTTGATTAATTACCAATACTTATTTATTTACTTATTCATTAATGGTTTAATAATGTATTCATTTAAGCTTTTATTTCTTTGTTAATTGTGTTGAATAATTGAACATTTATTCATTTCAGAATTTAATTATTTATTCACTTATTTATTCATTGATGATTAAGTCAGTTTTAGTCCTCCATATTTTTTCCACAAACTGGGTTTGCACATTTAATGATGGTGACAAAGTATTTAAATGACCACATAGCATTTTTATTAAACCAAATAAGAAAATAATAATAAAGAGTTGTATTTGTTATATGGGCTTTGAATGAACAAATATACTATATGTCCCTTTGTTTGCCAAAAGTCAGGTAGAAAGAGAAAATATGTGAATCTAATTGGATGTGCTTTGCACAAAATAAAACCCTCTATAATGATTATCTTTACTGTTCACTGTGGATAATCCTTTTCTCTTATCCTGTGACCAGTTTGTGCTTTAATCACAGATTCACTCTCGCTTTGAAACAAGTTTTGTCCACTTGGCATTTTGCCGTTGCGTCTGCCATTTTCATAGCTTCCTCTTGGATGCGTGCTTAGAATCTGGTCGCTATGCTTTTATAGAGGTTGACGCCCAGAACCGTCCCGAATACAGAGAAAATCCAGGCAGAGGGCAGGGATTCTGCAGGTAAAGACACATTTCTAGTGGGTCATAAGTGATGATTGAGAGGGATTACTTCTGTATCAGTCGATAGATTGTTTTTTTTTTAGGAACATCCTACTTATTGTGCCTTTAAAGAGGGCCCACGGTCTCCAAGACTGCAAACAGAACAGTAGGGTCATGTGTGGGAAAAGGTAGGAAGAAGTAGAAAACAGTAAAGAAGAGAAGAGAAGGAAAACAGAGCACTAAGTGACAGATCTGACCTGTGGGTGTCTCTCAGTGTGTCTAACCGTCACATCTCAGTTTGTTTACTGCCGCTGCCCTGGGCTTCTCGTCCCAGCTAAAGTAACTTCCTCCCCAGGATCCTGTATCCTCATCCTCAGCTGCTGAGCGAGAACACATTAGCATAATCCTTGTGAATGCATCCCTGTAAAGATCCCTCGTAATCATCGCAGCCGTGTAGGTATCAGCTTCTATACGAATTCTCTCCCTAAGCCGGGCATCATGGGATAATGGCACAAAGAGGTAAACAAACCGCTGCCATTGCACCGTACGAAACATCTACATTATGCCATGTAGGTGTATTTCACTTACGTATATGAAATGAAGATGTAAGCTGAAGCAATTGTTGGAACAAGCTGAACTATTTTCCTTGAAGAACCCCCCACACACACTTGTATCTAAGAAAGCTGAGCCCCTTTTGTTTTGTAACGACTTAAAATAAATTAAATTTATGGTGGCGTTAGATTGCTGACAGACCGCCCCGTTAATAGGGGTGCAGGCCTCCCGCTGTGTGCGGCAAGTGGGAGAGAAAAATGTTGCTTTTGAAAGGCTAAACGCCAACTACTATGGATTGAAGCTGAATATTTCGTTAGATAAAAACGTGTTGTGAATTTTGGAAATGATTACATCAATCTTTTTCGGTAAATTTTGACTTTTGGACTTTACAACGCTCTTGAGGTATTGGAAATGTTTGGATCACATGAGTCGGAAACAGTCCTACGCCATGGATGTATAAAGAGAACTGGATCCAGCGTTGGAGGCGGGGCCCCGGTCCTTCCTATGAGAGTTGCTCATTGTTGCATGAAGCCTAAATGGTTCGACTTCCGTCTGGAAAAGTACCC
>CAKAKQ010040251.1:0-16192 GCA_916700675.1 Helicolenus avius
CACACACACACACACACACACACACACACACACACACACACACACACACACACACACACACACACACACACACACACACACACACACTTTTCGAGAATAAAGTCATAGGTTTACGAGAAAAAAAGTCATAATATTATGAGAATAAAGTCATAAGTCTAAGAGAAAAAAATCGTAGTATTATGAGAATAATGTCACAATATTATAAAGTAGTAATTTTACGTGTTATGTTAGGGGGGAAATAGAGCAACGTGCCGCTTGTGTCAAAATGAGGAGCATTCACGTCGTCCATTAATTCCTGATAAAGGACACCTCGTCGGGCATTATTCCTTACATATTTCAAATGCCCAGATATCTGCAATGACAGCATTTTTAATGTGAACTGACCGTTGCTTAACATAAGTATAATGTGAACAATGTAAAAGTGGGATTTTACATGATGATGTGACAAAAACAAAGTCATCTGTTAATGCTGATAAAATCCAATGAGGTCAACACACTGGAACAGCAGAGGAGACGTTTTTTGAAGGAGAAGAAATGTATTTACTGTATCTGAGACACACAAGCTCTCTGGGTGCTGATGAGGAAGCCTCTTGTGCAAGCAATGGGTGCTCTCATCGCAACCTAACAAAGATTTGTTCAATATCTGTCTTATTATCTGTGGTTAATAACAAGGTTTGGGAAAAAACTTACTTCAGCTGTCCTTCTGTCTTGATAAAGTATCAGTATTGAAACATGTAAAAGAATGTAATCTGAGCAAATCCAGTTTTTAACCAATGAATACTTTATTTCATCTGCAGCTAAAAAGAGCTGTATTTCTAACTCTCAGGCTTCATTCCTAAAGTGCTCATTTGATTTGTGTTGCTAGTTTGGGTTCCTGCAGACGTGCAATGAGCTCTGCAGAGTTGCTTCCTGTGTAGGTGTCTCATTACACGCAACAGGAAGCTTTACGTTAGAGTTTAAGACACATTAGGTTAACAGTTTTCAGGGTTTGCATTGGCAGAATGAAGGAGCATGTTTTTTCTCCATAAAAGATGCACCATCCTTGGACCTGTAGAGTAGCAGTCAAGGCTTTTCTGAAGGTCTATCTATGGAAATATCCTTTATTCTCATTTTCCCCGCTCTACCTTAAAACAACCTGATGCAGTTTATTATTGTGCTTTGCATTTATTACAGCAAATTACTGTGTACTATATGAAAAGCAGGCTGGTCCTCACTAGCAACAAGAATAGAACTACATTTTATCATTTATATTTGTAAAGGTCTCCAGAGCAGATCTCAGGCCTGTTTAGCTCGAGTAGCCTACTTCTGTTTTAGACTGAGGGACTTTCCAACTTCCTCAAGTTTAAGCAGACAACCAACCACATCCCGTATACCTACACTCTACAGGTCACAGCCAGGCAAATAAGTAACCAATAAATATTTTATTTTACAGTTTTTCTCATTGGCTTTGGCTCATTTTCTGAAACAGTCTTAACATCCTCTAAACTGTAAGTGCAGTTGTCACAACTGTTTGATGGGACATCACAACTCTACTGTATGTCTGCAAAAGGTAGTAACTCTGCCAAAACACTTCATTCATGCTTCAAAACCTAGTTATTGTGTCAGTAAATTGGGCAATGCCACCAAAATGAAAAGTTTTTTGTGATTGTGTGAGCCGTACTGGTCAAAATGTTTAGATGTTTTTTCACCACGGCAATCAACCCTGGAAATGTTTCTGATATACAAATCTGTGGTTTGTTCAGCTTTTTTGTCGACACTGACTGCTTACTGTACTGTCTGTGTTGAAACATTGCTTGCTGTTTGCATGTGCTGAATGCATGTGAAGCATGTGGTAGAGCTATTGCAGAAACAGGCGTGAAAAAAAAACTGTTGATAAAAGAAGATACAGGAAGCACATTCATATACACTCTGGTAGACTTATCACTCTGACTAACTGTCACTCCACAGTGAATTCACCTATGGCTGGTAAGTTGATTTTTTTTCTCAGTTATTTCTTTCCAGACTGAACACTGGACAAGATGCAGAAATTTAAATAATAGCTGTAGTTTTTTTTTTTTTTTACAGTGTGCAGGTGTTACACTAAAATGGCTGTCTTTTTTACCTTTTTTCATATTGCTGGATAATGACTGGTACTGTTACAAGAGATTAGATACATAATATGTTCTTGATGCTCGTGGGCCACTTTTTATTCACTAAACTTCATTCTCTTATTATGATAATGCAGCTATTTTATAAGGAAAGTACTAACTGCTTTCCCTTTTCATTGTGACTTTTGACCAATTAAGATTAGCGCATCTGTATCTTAAATGAAAATAACCAAAAGACAAATGTACAGTATTATTGATGGACATTATTCTCTTCAAGTGACAAACAAATTGAGAATTGTCACGTTGGGGAAAACTGGAACTGGTAAAAGCAGCCTGGCTAACACCATATTTGAAGAGAAACTGTTCGGGGTCGACCACACTCCCAACTCTGAAACAAGAGAATGTCGAGCAGCAAGTGGCTGTGTGACTGCTGTGATGACTAAATCATTATAATTCATTTATGCAATTAGCCATTGACATTTCCTCCTGTGGACCTAACATCATTGTTTATTCGCCAGAAATGAGCATGCTGGTGTTATCATTAAATGGATAGTTTGAGTGTTTTGAAGTGGGGTTGTATGAGGTACTTATCCATAGTCAGTGTATTACCTACAGTAGATGCTGCTGTGGACGGGGCTGGCAGTAAAATGTATTTTAGCCACCTAAAAAATCCAATATCAGTTTGAGTGTACGCTATATTTAGAATATTTTTGCCGGTTTACCTTACTGTCAGACAGATATACAGTCTATGTTTCCGACAGGGAACTGAAGCCGTTATCCATGCTCTCGCCAAAGCCACCAGACTCCATTGAAAAAAACAGTAATTTTATGTCGCAGAACACAAGAGTTGCTGGTCTGCCTCGATTGGTTTGTTTTTTTGTGTTATCGTGTGAATTTAGTGAAACCGAACTCAATAACACAAACAAACTAACCGATCGAGGCAGCAGTAGACCAACAACTCCCGTGTTCTGCAAGGTAAAATTACAGTTTTTTTCAATGGAGGTCAGACTCCATTGAAAAAAATTGTAATTTTACCTTTCTTTGGCGAGAGCATAAATGGATACAACGGCTTAAGTTCCTCGTTGGAATGGGCTGGCTCACAGCAAGGTAAATCGGTGAAAATATTCTAAATATAACGTACTGATATCAAACTGATATTGATTTTTTTAGGTGGGCCTTTCTTTTAGGTGTCTAAAATACATTGTATTGATGCCCCTGTCCACAGCAGTACATTGCTTTGCTCCCGTGCTGTAATCCCCTGTTTCTCCAAACTGGGGGTGTGCCGACCGCCATCTACTGTAGGTAATACACTGACTATGGATAAGTACCTCATACAACCCAACTTCAAAACACTCAAACTATCCATTTAAGGAGTGCTCCTTTATTTGAGCCAAACTGTACACTATGTACTGGTTACTGTTTCCAACAGATGATAAAACTACTCTTAAAAGCTTAAAAAAAAAAAAAAAAAAGCAAACAAGCAAGACACAAATGTACTTAACAGAGTCATTATTCTCTTCTAGGGTCACCTACAAGAAGGATAGTCGTGCTGGGGAAAACTGGATATGGGAAAAGCAACCTAGCTAACACTATATTTGGAGAGGAATTGTTCGCCACGAACCACACTCCAAGCTCTGGAACAAAAAAATGTCAAGCTGAAACCAAAGCTGTCAACGAAAGAAGCATCACTTTGATTGACACTCCTGGTTTCTTCGATGTAGGCGGATCCAAGGAGAAGCTGAAGCCTGAGATAGTGAGGTGTATCACAAAGTGCGCTCCTGGGCCTCATGCCTTTCTTATTGTGCTTAAAGTGGAGAAATACACCAAGCACGAGCAGGCTGTCATCACAGAAATAAAAAAATACTTTTCTAAAAAAGTCTTCAAATATGCAACAGTTGTCTTTACTCATGGTGACCAGCTCCCCGAAGGACAGACAATTGAGGATTTTGTCAGCCAGAATACGATTTTGAGTGATCTGGTCAAGAAGTGCGGAGGCCGCTGCCACGTCATTGACAATAAATACTGGAAGAACAACCAGCAGGATAAATACAGGAACAACCAGTTCCAGGTGGAGGAGCTACTCAAGTCAATAGACACGACATTAAAAGCAAACGAAGGAAGATACTACACCAATAACATGCTACAAGCAGTGGAGGATAGAATACAAAAAGAGGAAGCGCACATTAGAAAGTCATCAGGAAACATGTCAGATGAAGAGATCAGAGAGCTGGCTAAAGACAGAGTATCTATGGATCTTTTGATCAAACTGGCAGGTATTACGACAGGTGCATTGTTGGGAGCTCTTTTCGGTGCATTTTCAGTGGTTGGATTAGTTGTCACATTTTTAATCAAATCTCTGTCAGGGCCAGGACAAGCCTTTACCAAAACAGCAGCAGTTACAGTAGGAGGAGGGGCAATAGGAGGAACAGCAGGAGGGGTAATAGGAGGATCAGCAGCAGCAGCAGCAGCAGCAGCAGCAGCAGGAGAGGTAATTGGAGTAACAGCAGGAGGAATAGCAGCAGGAGCAGCAATAGGCGTAGTTGCAGGGGCATGTACTGTTGCAGGAGCAGTGAAAGGAGGTTTTACAGGATACGATGCAGTTGACGGAGCAAACACAGCTCAGGAAGCAGCAAAGAGGGCAGCAAAGGCTATCAAGAATGAAGCCCTGTCTGCCTTTAAAGCACCTGATACTAAAGCCAAAGATAAAACAGAGTCAAAACCTTTATTGAGCTCTGACTCTTAAAGAAGGGGGAAAGAATTGATCATTAAAATCATATCTCTCTGTAGAGTGCATGAAAATCTTGTCCAAATCAATCTTTAACCATTGAGCTCATAATTTTAATTCATATACTACATATGGAATAGGTTGTACTTCTTTTCTTAGCTTCAAACTACAGAGTTGATATTGTACATACATATCTGTTTTATAATACATACTAGTAACCTGTTTTGGCACTGTATATATTTTGGATTTGCACCTTATTGTTATTGTATATTTGCAGTCTTTCCTAATTTGTGTTACAACTGCTGCAGAGCAAATTCCCTCGGTTACAAAAAAGTACTATCTTACAGTACCTTGTCTTAACCACTGAGTGTCTGATGTGTTGTTTAGTGCATGTTCTGTTCTGTTCTTCAAATATAAAATCGTTTAAACATCTGTCATTGATAAGATCTTTAAAAATGTTTTAATCAAACAAGTGTACATTTCTGGCTGTATTTCTGTCTCTCTTAAAACATTGCTCGTTGTTTCCTGTTGCAAAAGCGAACCAGGAAATGTCTCTTAAAGTATGTACAACATCATTTTGTTAGACAGAATAACAAATGACCAATATGAACATGAATAAATTGAAACCTATGAAGAAATGTTATTTGAGAAAAAAAAGTTTTTACTTAACACCCCCACCACACACACACACACACACACACACACACACACACACACACACACACACACACACACACACATACACACACTTTTGCGAGTAAGAGTGAAACTACCATTTTTAATGTGAACTGACCGTTTCTTAATGTTGTGTAACGTTGCATAATGCTGTGTAAGTATAATGTGAACAATGTAAAAGTGGGATTTCAAATGATGATGTGACAAAAACAAAGTCATCTGTTAATACTGATAAAATCAATGAAGTCAACACACTGGAACAGCAGAGGAGACGTTTTTTAAGGGAAAAGAAATGAACTACATTTTATCATTTATATTTGTAAAGGTCTCCAGAGCAGATCTCAGGCCTGTTTAGCTCGAGTAGCCTACTTCCGTTTTAGACTGAGGGACTTTCCAACTTCCTCAAGTTTAAGCAGTTAACCATCCACTTCCCATATATCTACACTCCACAGGTCACAGCCAGGCAAATAAATAACCAATAAATATTTTATTTTACAATTTTTCTCATTGGCTTTGGCTCATTTTTCGAAAAAAAAAAAAAGACCAAAACACTTCATTCATGCTTCAAAACCTAGTTGTTGTGTCAGTAAGTTAGGCAAAATGAAAAGTTTTTTGTCATCGTGTGAGCCGTACTGGTCAAAATGTTTAGATGTTTTTCACCACGGCAGTAAACTATGGAAATGTTTCTGATATACAAATCTGTGGTTTGTTCTGCTTTTGTGTCGACACTGACTGCTTGCTGTATGACACAAGACTGTTAGTTTTCTCTAGCTGAATGCATGTGAAGCATGTGATAGAGCTACTGCAGAAACAGGCGTGCCAAGGAAAAACAAACTGTCGATAAAAGAAGATACAGGAAACACATTCATATACACTCTGGTAGACTTATCACTCTGACTAACTGTCACTCCACAGTGAATTCACCTATGGCTGGTAAGTTAATTTTTTTTCAGTTATTCTGTCCGGACTGAACACTGGACAAGATGCAGAAATTTAAACAATATCTGTTTTGTTTTAAATAGTTTTTTATTTGCTTAGGTGTTACACTAAGATGGCTGTCTTTTTTTTTTATTTACCTTATTTGTTTTTCATATTGCTGGACAGTGATTGGTACTGTTACAAGAGATTAAATACATAATATGTTCTTGATGCTCGTGGGCCACTTTTTATTTATACTTAATTTTATTATTATGATAATGCAGCTATTTTATAAGTAAAGTACTATCTGCTTTCCCTTTTCATTGTGACTTTTGACCAATTAAGATTAGCGCATCTGTATCTTACATGAAAATAACCAAACTACATTATTCTCTTTCAGTGTCAGACACAACGAGAATTGTCACGTTGGGGAAAAGTGGAACTGGTAAAAGCAGCCTGGCTAACACCATACTTGGAGAGAAACTGTTCATGATCAACCACACTCCCAACTCTGAAACAAGAGAATGTCGAGCAGAGACCAAATCTGCCAATGGAAGAAGCATCACTTTGATCGACACTCCTGGTTTCTTCGACACAGATAGATCTGAGGAGGAGATGAAGCCTGAGATATTGAGGTGCATCATGGAGTGCGCTCATGCACCTCATGTTTTCCTCATTTTGCTTAAAGTGGAGAAATACACCAAACAGGAGCAGGCTGTCATCACAGAAATAAAGCAATACTTTTCTGAAGAAGTCTTCAAATATGCAACAGTTGTCTTTACTCATGGTGACCAGCTCGATGAAGGACAGACAATTGAGGATTTTGTCAGCCAGAATACGATTTTGAGTGATCTGGTGAAGAACTGCGGAGGCCGCTGCCACGTCGTTGATAATAAATACTGGAAGAACAACCAGCAGGATGAATACAGGAACAACCAGTTCCAGGTGGAGGAGCTACTCAAGTCAATAGACAAGACATTGGAAGCAAACAAAGGAAGCTGCTACCCCAATAACATGCTACAAGCAGTGGAGGATAGAATACAAAAAGAGGAAGCGCACATTAGAAAGTCATCAGGAAACATGTCAGATGAAGAGATCAGAGAGCTGGCTAAAGACAGAGTATATAAGGATCTTTTGATTAAACTGGCAGGTGCTTCAACAGGTGTATTGTTGGGAGCTCTTTTGGGTGTAGTATTTGTTGTTGGACAAGTTGTCACACTTTTAAAGAAATCTCTGTCAGAGCCAGGACAAGCCTTACCCAAAATAGCAGCAGTTACAGCAGTAGGAGGGGCAATAGGAGGAACAGCAGGAGGGGTAATAGGAGGAGCATCAGCAGCAGCAGGAGAGGTAATTGTAGTAACAGCAGGAGGAATAACAGTAGGAATAACAGCAGGAGCAGCAATAGGCGTAGCTGCAGGGGCATGTGCTGTTGCAGGAGCAGTGAAAGGAGGTTTAATAGGATACAATGCAGCTGAGGGAGCAAACACACCTCTGGAAGCAGCAAAGAGAGCAGCAAAGGCTGTCACGAAAGAAGCACTGTCTCCCTTTAAAGAACTTTGTATTAACGCCACAGATAGAGCAGAGTCAAAACCTTTATTGAGCTCTGACTCTTAAAGAAGGGGTAAAGAATTGATCATTAAAATCATATCTCTCTGTAGAGTGCATGAAAATCTTGTCCAAATCAATCTTTAACCATTGAGCTCATAATTTTAATTCATATACTACATATGGAATAGGTTGTACTTCTTTTCTTAGCTTCAAACTACAGAGTTGATATTGTACATACATATCTGTTTTATAATACATACTAGTAACCTGTTTTGGCATTGCATATATTTTGGATTTGCACCTTACTGTTATTGTATATTTGCAGTCTTTCCTAATTTGTGCTGCAGAGCAAATTCCCTCGGTTACAAAAAAGTACTATCTTACAGTACCTTATCTTATCTTAACCACTGAGTGTCTGATGTGTTGTTTAGTGCATGTTCTGTCAACTGTAGCCACAAGCCACAAATATAAAATTGTTTAAACATCTGTCATAGATAAGACCTTTAAAAATGTTTTAATCAAACAAATGTGCATTTTTGGCTGTATTTCTGTCTCTGTTGAAACATTGCTTGTTGTTGCCTGTTGCAAAAGCGAACCAGGAAATGTCTCTTAAAGTATGTACAACATCATTTTGTTAGACAGAAGTTGTGGTTCTTTGTGGATTGCAATGTATTAAGACAAATATGAATGATGAATAAATTGAAAATGAAGAAATGTTATTTGAGAAAAAAAGTTTTTACTTAACACCCCCACCACGCGCACACACACACACACACACACACACACACACACACACACACACACACACACACACACACACAATTTAATTTAATTTATGCCCACAAGTCAGTAACTCGTTCGCTCGAGTGAATTTTTAATGCGAAAAAATTCAATAACTTCAATAATGTACAGAGTAGTACCATCAAAATGACTTCAAACATCAATGATCTGCTCATGGTTGTACTACAACATTTAGTTTGGAAGAAATCTGATTTTGAATAATTCTTTTGAATTTTTAATGGGAAAAATATTCAACAACTTCCGTATTATGCAGTGTAGTACCACCAAAATCACTTAACACATCAATGGTCTCTTCCTGATTATACTTTTTAAACTAATAAAGACATTTTGATGGCACTACACTTTATAAAAGTTATTGAATATTTTTCCCATTAAAAATTCACCAAAATTATGCAAAGCGTATTTTTCCAAACTAAGTGTTATAGTACAACTATGAAGAGACCATTGATGTGTGAAGTAATTTTGGTGGTACTACACTGTATATCAGTGAAGTTATTGAATATTTTTATAGCATCTCTTTTCGGCGTCGCACTTTGTAGACGGTCCCTGACCACATTCCAGCTGTTTATAGAGACCAATGTTATGTGTCCAGCTTGGAGGACGGTTTGTTGTGATTAAAATGAGGTTGTAGCTCGTTGTCTACCTTACTACGGTTAGAAAGAGTCGTTCGTGTTTTAACAATGTTTTGGTTATGAGTTATTGATCCGGGAAGTTCGAATCTGTCAATATCTTTCCAACTTTACCAAAGTACATCATCTAGGGGGGCTCCATGCATCAGCAATGCGTGGACTCTCAGGAATGACTGGAAGTGATTTATGAAGTAACTCGGGGGAACGAGTTACTAACTTGAGGGCACAAATTCATAAAAATGTTCTCCTAGGGGATTAGGGGGGCTTTGTACTCTTCTAACAGCATGGACAGTAAGTAAATGTACTTCTTTCAGTTATTATTATTTGTTAATACTGCTCACTGTACATTTATCTATGACATATGACATTCTGGAGAGTCATATTTTGAAGAAATGATCATTAGAATGATGACACTTAAAATATTCTCTAGGCTAACTATTGTAATCAAGTCAAAAAGCCACGCATGCAGCCTCCTGTGTGAGAGGATGAGTCACATGTTTGGTATTTGTGACGCACTACCCATTGCGTTGATCATCTGGCCAGTAACATTTCAGCAGAGTAGTTTATGTCATCTATACCTGAGCAAGCTGTTGTTGAGAGTTTTGTCAGCTGCTATAAAGTTTTTATAAAGTAATAAAAGTAAAGTTAAAGTAAAGTAAAGAGAGAGGGTGAGAGAGTGTGACTAAAGAGAAACTGAAACTCTAGATGGCAGCAAAGAGCAACACTGGAGTAGAGGTTTTGGCCACATTAGGTTTAAATCCAATATTCTCTGCCCTTCACCAGCTGATGAGAGTAGAGAGAAGGAAGTTCAGCTGCAGGCATGAAGGCGGTACAATCTATGATGTAGAGGTTTAGAGGTAGAGGAGAACCCCATCCAAGAATATCAATGATTTATTTTCAACCATCCTCACTACTCCTTCATGGAAGTAAGGATGTTAGAAGTTAAAATTAAAACTTTGACCGTAGAGTGACGCTTAGGCTAACGTTTAACTTGCTATGGTTTTATATATATGTATATATATATGATCATATATTGCTAAACAGTGATTGTTAGAAGAGATTAGAAATGTTCTTGATGCTCACTGGCTTTATTTAGGTATTGTCACCATTCTTCATGCAGCTATTTAAGTACCAACTGATTTCTGACCAAAATTTCTGGCAGTAGAAGCAGCTGGAAAATCATTTTTGGTTGGTCCAATGATAACTCCTGCAATTGGAGCGGCGGTAGGAGGTGTTGCAGGATATTTTGTAGCTGAGGAAGCAGACACAGTATTGGAAGCAGTAAAGAGGGCAGCAAAGGTTGTCAAGATTGGCTATACATTTATTTCAGATGACGTAAATGATGTTAATTAGAGTTAACACCTACAATGAGCTGTGACTCCTGAAGACAGGGGGAGTATAATTTAAAAATCACACCTCCCTGTAAATTGCATGAAAATCTTGTTTTAAACAATATTTAACCACTGGGATGAATATCTTTATTCGCAAGTAATATGTAATGGGTTGTAATTATTGTCTGAGGTTCAAACTTTTGTTGCTTATTCGTGTTTCACGAGCTAACCACAGTGGCTGTTTGACAGTCTTATTTAGTGCATGCGTATTGTAAACTGTAGCCACAAAGATAAAACATTTTTAACAGCATTCATGGATTAAATCTTTAAAATTGTTTAAATCAAACTAGTGTACACTGCTGACTGTATTTCTGTCTGCGTTGAAACTTTGCTCGCTGTTTCCTGTTGCAGAAGTTAACCAGGAAATGTCATTTAATGTATGTACAGCATCATTTTAATAGTTGTGGTTCTTTGTGGATTGCAATGTGTCACCGATACAAATATAATCATTGAATAAATTGAAACCTATGAAAAGTTCTTATTTGAGCAAAGAAAGTTTTTACTTGGTAAGGTAAACTCCCCCTCCCCCTACCACATGCACACACATACTTGCAGCAAGTGAAAGTGAAAATAACATAAAAGCAGTCAGAGCACAAGAGAAAAGACACACAGGACCGCCATCTGGTAGATCCAAATGTTTTTTACTCTTCACTGATTTCTCTTCTAACATCATGGACAGTAAGTAAATGTTACTTCTTTCAGTTAATATTATTTGTTAGTACTGCTAATGAAAGTCAAGGAAGGAAGGAAAGTCATATTTTGAATAAATGATCATTAGAATGACGGCACTTAAAACATTCTGTAGGCTAACTATTGTAATCAAGCCAAAAAGCCACCCATGCAGCCTCCTGTGTGAGAGGATGAGTCACATGTTTGGTATTTGTGACGCACTGACCATTGTGGCCAGTAACATTTCAGCAGAGTAGTCTATTGTCATCTATATCTGAGCAGACTTTTGTCAGCTCCTATCCTATAAGTATTTATCAGGTAATAAAAGTAAAGTTTCACTGTTTTTATTTTTTTGAAAAAGGGTAGGAGAGTGCAACTAAATAGGAACTGAAACTTAAACCAACTAAACACTCCAAGCTGTGACACAGCATTGTACTATATTTCAGCCTGCAGATGGCAGCACAGATCAACATTGGGTTAGAGATTTCGGCCAAATGATGAGAGTAGAGAGAAGGAAATGCAGCTGCAGGCATGAAGGTGGTGCAATCTATGATCTTTAGAGGTAGAGGAGAACCCCATCCAAGAATATCAATGATTTATTTTCAGCCATGTTCACTACTCCTTCTTGGAAGTAAGGATTTTTATTCAGCATAGTGATAAAAAGTTTACAAACACAAGAAGTTAAAAATTGTAGTTTTGCATAAGGTATAACCAACTCATTGTGGTGGCACTGCTACACAAACCAGTCACCAGAATGAAAACAGTATTGTACATTTCTGCAAACCATCTTTCCATATTTCAAAAAATACATTTCATATCAACATTTCTAGATATGCGTATATCAATGTTATAGTGTTTTAACTGCTCGTGGCGCTTTTGGCGTTCTTGGCATTCTCAATTATGTTTAGGTTTAGGCAACACAGCTAACTGGATAGGTTTAGTAAAAGATCTTGGTTTGCTTTTGGTTTCACACGAGACGCAATCACCAGTCTCCTTGGTGAAAGTCCAGGGTTTGACCCACCATCCACCCTGACCTCCTCCCTACGCTGACTAGAAATTGACGCCAAAATTGCAAATTGACCTTTCATTACCTTTCTACCCCTTCTTTCTCCTCTCTCTTTCTAATGAACAAAGATCAGTGTAAGATCAGTGTAAGATGTTCTGACGGACTATTTCAAGTAAGACAGCACAGCTTCTTACTTGCCTCGTAAAAGAGTAAGAAGGGAAGGCCGAGTGAATCAACAGCTAATTGTTATGTATTGATACCTTTCTTAATTTCCTTATTATGCTAATGCAGCTATTTTTAAGAACTAATTGATTCCTGACCAATGAGGATTTTTATTTTAATTTAGCTCATGTGTATCTTCTCATACATGAAAACAGTTAAAAGACTAATGTTCAGTATTATTGATGGACGTTATTCTCTTCCAGTGTCAAACACAAGGAGAATTGTCATCTTGGGAAAAACTGGAGCTGGAAAAAGCAGCCTGGGAAACACCATACTTGGAGAAAAGCTGTTCAGGGTCGACCACACTGTCAATTCTGGAACAAGAGAATGTCGAGCAGAAACCAAATCCGTCAATGGAAGAAGCATCACTTTGATCGACACTCCTGGTTTCTTTGACACAGATAGATCTGAGGAGGAGCTGAAGCCTGAGATAGTGAGGTGCATCACGGAGTGCGCTCCAGGGCCTCATGTTTTTCTCATTGTACTTAAAGTGGAAAAAGTCACAGAGCACGAGCAGGCTGTAATCAACAAAATACACCAATACTTTTCTGAAGAAGTCTTCAAATACGCAACAGTTGTCTTTACTCATGGTGACCAGCTTTTTGAAGGACAGACAATTGAGGATTTTGTTCACCAGAATAAGTTAACGAGTGATCTGGTGAATAGGTGTGGAGGCCGCTGCCATGTTGTTGATAACAAATACTGGGCGAAAAACCAGCAGGATGAATACAGAAACAACCAGTTCCATGTGGAGGAGCTACTTAAAACGATAGACAAGACATTGGAGGCAAACAACAGAAGCTGCTACACCAATGAGATGCTACAAGCAGTGGAGAAAGAAATACAACAAGAGGAGGAGCGCATTAGACAGTCATCAGGAAACATGTCAGAAGAAGAGATCAGAGAGCAGGCTAAGGGCAGAGTATCTAAGAGGCTTTCGACCAAACTGGCAGGTATTGCAACAGGTGTATTGGTTGGAGCTCTTCTTGGTGTAGTATTGAGTGGAGTTGTATCTTCAGTGCCAGTAATTGTATTTGGCGCACTTGCGGCTGCGGGAGCTGCGATAAAATGTTTCACAAAGTACTTTAAAGCTGAGGGAGAAGACACACCTGAGGAAGCAGCAAAGATGGAAGCAGTGGCTGTCAAGTATGAAGCAGAATCTGTCTTAGTTGAGGGAGATTATGTTTTGTGCTGACTATCACAGCCAAACCTCTAATGAGCCATGACTCTTGACTTGAAGAAGAGGGAGAGAATTCATCATTGAAAAGTCACATATCCCTTTAAATTGTGTTAAAATCTTACCCTACACTATCTTTAACCATTGAGCTGATTGTACTTATTTATGTGTAATATGTATTTTGTAATTGCCAAAACGAATCAGATAATGTCGCTCAGCGTTCAACAGGCTTTCTGATGCTTCTTCAAAAATTGTTGTGGTTCTTGGTGGATTACAATGTGTCACCAAGGCAAATATGACGGATACATTTAAACAAAACAAAAAATGTTATTTGAGGAAATAACGTGTTATTTGGTAAAGTAATCAATTTATGAATGGTACATTGGGATAATTACATAACAGAGGAAGTCAAACATGTTTGTCAAAGATACTATATAGTGTGAGAGCCTACAGCCATGTAGGCACAACTAATGCATGCTAACATGCTCATAATAACGATGCTAACATGTTGATGTTTAGTAGGTGTAATATAACCATGTTCATCATCTTAGTTTAGCGTGTTAGTATTTGATAATTACCACAAAACACAAAGAACAGTTGAGGCTCATTAGTTTTGCAGGTATTTGATGATAAACCAAAGAAACTTTGACCTGCTGGTGGCGCTAAGTCAAGGGATCACCAAAGTCTAGTCTAGTATTTATCCTCTGGGCACCATTGATATCTTTATTAAATGTGATGACATCCCATTAAATAATTATCAAGCAATTTCACTAAAGGCCTAAAATATCAACCTCATAGTGGCACTAGATGTAAACGTCAGACGATTACCACATTCAGTAGGATTCATCGTCTGGGAAGCATGAATGTCTGTACAAAATTTCATGGAAATCCATCAGATAGAACAACTTTGCCATCCTTAGAGTCTTGCTGTAGCATGGCTAAACAGCATCCCCTCATCATCACAGGAAAAAATTGGAAACATGTAATTCAGCTTATTAGTTTTGAGGAGCATTACTCAAGCTGCATAAAACAGCCGTATAATATCTTCTGTAGCTCTAACAAAGCTTTCCAAAGTTTGAAAAAATATTTGTTTTGTCTTAGTATGAGACAAACTGAAGGTGCTGAGTTTTAAATCAGTGGACATTTAGAGATCAAAGTGGGTCTATAATAAAAGACGCTCCAGGTACATTATGAGAATTGTGAGATCCAGAAATTGACACATACTACAGACTAAAAGTCAGAATATCTCAGCCTCTGCTTTTATTTTGATTTTTTTTATCTGTCTCTTGTGAGTCTTTATGGGAGTGAAACACTAAATCACAGGTATACCCTTGAATGGTGATGATTTTCTATTCTTTATATGTATTTTCTGTCAACATGTGTCACTTTGTTATAAATGTATTATATAACAATAAAACAGCTGATTGGTCATGTCTTTTCAGTTGTTTCTTTTTTCTTAGAACCATTCACATGTGCTGTCAAATAAGGTTGACGATACTCATAGTTTCTTATTCTTATATATACACATTTATCTTCCTAAAAAGTATTGTCTGTAAAGCCAAAGCCTGAGTGCCATAACTCCAAATCACAGGAGGAAAATTCTCAAGACTACGAAGATACTTGAAATGTTAATGTAATTTTTATTTTGTGTATTAAAGACCAGAATAATCTTTAACCCATTTCTACAGTTACGAGAAAGAAGTAACAAAAAACTTCTGCTTGTCAACTATAGTTGACCAAATAAACACTTTGAGTCTTAATGGTCTCATCTAGGATTAACTACAGTACTTTAAAAAACTGTAAATGTACAGTTAGGTTTACTGTAAACTGTGAATGCTGCAATTACCTCACCTGCCCACTACAGAGGAGTTTAATATAATGATTTGGGGCAATAACATTTGACAGTAGAAACAGATTGTCATATGATTTTAACATGACCCCCTATCATTGAGCTTTCACACTTACTGATGAAGAAACATGACTTAAACATTGCTGCTAATATATATGACAACATTTATTTTAAATATAAAGTATTTTATCCAAGTAGTTACGCCCTAAATGTTGTTATTTGATAACCACAATACAGACATTTATCCACTCTATTTTGACCCAGAAAAAATAAAGGACAAGTATTCTAGTACTTATGTTCGCTACTTGGTATTGGATAAGGTTGTGCTTTTTAATATAAGAAATCCATAACAGTGTTAGTCTGACTTGCCAAAAACAACTAAATTAAAAGTTTTGTTTACATTGAAAAACAAACAAACTGTTTGTCATTACTATACAGGAAAAAAGCATTAGTTAATTTTGAAATGTATATTTCGACCTTTGCGTCATTTTTGTG
>CAKAKQ010040288.1:0-12424 GCA_916700675.1 Helicolenus avius
GATCCCTCCCTGCTGCTCCACTTTACCAAACCTTCATCTGCCCACTCTGACTCCCAGATAACCCCGACCCCTCCTCTGCACGCTCCAACATCAAAGTCACCACCTCAAAGCCGAGGTAACTTATTCATAATCCAACACAAAACTAATCTCCTATTCATCTTCTCCGGTCTCTGGAGGAGCAGTGAAAAGGATTAAAAATGACTACCGAGTGGGAGCCACAGATCTACGCATTAACAAACATCTGTTACATATGATGAATTATTTTGGACCAGAGTAAATCCTCAAAAAGAGATTTTCCCCCAAATTCAAACCCAACATGATTCACCAGCGTGTAGCCCTTTATTCCATAAAAGACGGACATGAGGGCTCGATTGGAAACTGTTTAACATCATAATCCAAAGTGGGATCTGCGCTTCCTCTCCTGCAGTCTCCAGGTCAATGACAAGGAACCCGTTGAGGAACTCTGGAACATTTCCTGTATTTCAACCTCGGAAACCTGGTTCCTGTTTCAGTCTCTGGACACCAAAAAGTCCCCTGTCCAGAGGATTTTTCCAATTGCCCAGGAATTGACTGGGTGCTGCTTACTGTTAGGAACTCCCAATCAAGTCAAACAAGACATTGACTACGTTTACATGCACACTAATATTCCACTGTCCCAATATGCAACACAGTCTCACGGCAGTTTGTGAAATAGTCACGAAATTTCATTTATGTACAAACACGCTCAGCGCGACTTTCAACAATGTATATTTTGTGTGTTTTCCTACGAATGTTCAGCAACATGTGACGCACATGTCAATTTCTGCTGCAGTCTTTTTCAAATAAAAGTTGGGTTAGTTAAGTTTAGGAATGGATCGACTTGGTTAGGCTTAGGCAACAAAACTACTTAGTTGGGTTCAAGAAAAGATCGCAGTTTGGGTTAAAATAACACTGGAAGTGGCATAACTTAAGTACAGAAGTTACAGGAAAATAAATCAAAGTACACTTCTCCCTTCACACGGGACATGAACACCGGTCTCCAGTGTGAAAGTCTGGTGGTTTTTGAGGATGGACTTTCCCAATGTGTTTTTTACTACGAATGTCCAGTAACATATGACGCACATGTCAATTTCCGCTCCAGTCTTTTCAAAATAAAACTATTTAGTTAAGTTTAGGAATAAATCGACTTGGTTAGGCTTTGGCAACAAAACTACTTAGTTAAGTTTAGGAAAAGATCATGGTTTGGGTTAAAATAACTCCAGAAGTGCTGTAACTTAAGTGCGTAAGTTACGTGACAAATAAATCAACCTTGACTTGTGATTTCACATGGGACACGAACACTGGTCTCCTGGGCGAAGGTTCTGTGTTTTTTCACCCTCCCATCCACCCCGACCTCCTCGCTACAAGGCGTTCGCTGTTCTTTATACTACCAGGTTTACAATTACGTGGATTAAATATGAATTAATTAATGCTGACCATCACGAAAAAAAATTAAATTCATGTCTGTACACGAATCAATACATTAAATTTTGTGACTATTTCACAAACTGCTGTGCGACTGGTCTGGTTATTTAGGAGTCAGGGCTGGTGTAGAAGGGCTAATAGTCTTGAGTACTTTGAAAAGTCAGATACAAATGTGAGCAGCTCTTCTGTACTGACTGACTGATTTCTGAAGCTGCATTCGTCCAGTATCTGAATTCCCATTGAGCTCAAATGTATGATTGCAGTATGTAACACAGATTTAATCTTCTGTATTATTGTAGACATGTGAGTTAAGACAGTGTGGTCTTCCAGACATTGTTCTGTGTTGGTTTATTCCCTCTGTGCCGTGTTGTGTTCAGCAGCAGACTGAAGAATGTGTCGCCCTGCTGCTGCAGTTTAGTCTGAGAGCAGAAAACATGCCTCTATAAGGAGACGAGGCCTTCAGGGACACACAGGCTCCTCCAGCTACCGGCGCTAAAAGTCCAGACCATTCATCTTGGCACCGGGACTCGTCTTCCCCCAGTACCACACACATATACACACACACACACACACACACTGAGGAAATGACATCCTTTCTTCTTGCTTCCTGCTTAGTAAAATGTAGATGAATTATGCATTTTAGTGGATGACAAAAGAGGCCTGTCAGACTGTGCATAATCAAACAGCAGCTCAGTGAGGCTGCCAGCGGTCATCCATCATCTGCAGCAAGAAAGAGCACATGCATGGTCACGTTTAGTGACCACACTGCACTTGTTTTTAAGGGCTTTATTGTTTTTATTTAAAACACACAATGTATGCATGTTATTTATTTCCATATTTATATTTGTAAACAATGAAGGCTCTTTAATATGTTTGAAAATAAATGATTGCATATTGACCAATGGTTTGTTCTTAATCCGATTTTTCTCTCAACTAAAAACTAAACAATTCAACATTGACAAAGTCAAACAGACTTTGTCAGTCAGGCAACCAGACAAGAATGCACCAACACCCAGACAAGTCATGCCACAGGTAAGAGTCAAACAGAGCACAGCTGAAAGCTGAGCTTTAAATACACTGGGAAGAGCTAACAAGGTGCAGCTGGGCAGCCGGGTGAAGACAATCATGTGATCAACTGAAGCAGAAACAGAAGCTACAGGGACTAAAGGCCTAAATCAGGGAATAAAAGTCCCTTTAGCTTGTTTTCAAAGTTCACCACAAAATATGTGCAGATTTACTTCTACCCCATGAGTACTGAAACATTTTAAATGCTGGCGTGACAGGACTTTTAACTTAACTCTAAAATATATTTCGCAATTATCAAACTTTTTCTTAAAGTTTTAAACCTACAAATTACATTCCCTTAAAACAAAACTGCTTTGTGAATTACGTTTCAAGGGAAACACAGTTTTTGTCGCAGATTATGTTCGTTTTTATCACAAATTTGTAATGATAGTCTGCGGAAGTCTGTATAGGGAGGAGTTTGGGGCGGTGTCAAACAAACATAACATTCATTTATTTGCAGTTACGTCCCTATTTTAACAACGTAAAAAAAAAAATTAAAAAAAAAAGATTTTTGTTGCCTAAACCTAATTAAGTAGTTTTGATGCAGTTTTAATTTAATTTACAACGTTAACCACGTGTTTAAAACTGTTTAAAATTGCGACCATAATCTGGAAGAAAATATGTTTCCCTTTAAATGTAATGGAGAATGCAGTTTAGTTGTATGGGAACGTAACTTTGTAGGAGACAGGGTTGTTTAACACTTAGCAAAACCAGTCTGGTGTAAATGCAACCAAAAGCATTCGAGCTGGATGTTGTTAGATGTAAAAAGTGTCACCACATCAGTAAGCATAGTTTCTAGTCACCTAAAAATTCATTTTCATTTTCTGTATCAGTCACAGTAGGTTTTGAACAGGAATCGAAATCGCTGACTGGATTATGTTCACACCACTTTTGGTGTGGTTAGGTTTAGGCCACAGCAACGCTTTAGATGAGGTAAGGGAAATACTGTGGTTTCGTTTCATTGTTAAAAAGGTAAACACATCCTGTTTTGTACTTCAAGTTACTGCTGACGTTTTTAATATATAACGAAGACCACGATCTTTCCCGAACCTCGACCAAAGCTGTGAAAAACTATAAAAATGTTTAGTCTGGCTTTTGTTGCTCTGGGCATTGAACATTTTGTTCAGTGTCAACATTTTGCAACTTGGCAGATACATTATCTAACAATTCTCATTATGTTCATAAAAAAAAGTAGTCAGGTGGCACTGTGTTCCTTTTGAAACGTATGCTGTTGCAGTTTAAAAATGTAATTTTCAGTAAACAGGGTTGGTATGGGTGGGAGCAACATCAGAGTGAGTACCCATGATGGCTTTATTTCTCCTACGTGAGCAGGCGGCATCGTCCGGGTCTGAAATGTGAAGCCAATGCTGAAGTGTCTTAAACCTGCATTCTCTCTAACGGCCAGCAGGGGGCGACTCCTCTGGTTGCAAAAAGAAGTCTGATTGTATAGAAGTCTATGAGAAAATGAGCCTACTTCTCTCTTGATTTATTACCTCGGTAAACATTGTAAACATGAGTTTATGGTCTCAATCGCTAGTTTCAAGTCTTCTTCAATACAGCATGATGTTCATTTAGTAAATTATGGTTCCATTCAGAGTCAAATAGACCATAAAGCAGGGGATGCTTTAGGGCGGGGCTACCTTGTGATTGACAGGTCGCTACCACGGCGTTGTCCAGTCTGTGAGTTGTCCGTGTTTTCGTCGGACAACTTTAACCCTTTCAACCCAAACCAATGGGTGACGTCACGGTGACTACGTCCACTTATTATACACAGTCGTATGTACGTGAGTCCTCCATGTGTTTGTGTTAATCGTGGATAGTTGTTAGTTCTTCTTCTGGCAGTTTGAGGTGATTACCACCACCCTCTGGGTTGAAGTCGGGCCAACGTTTGTTTATGTTTTCTGTGGAAGAGATAAATATAATGGCTGCCAAAATGAAACAGCAAGATGTACAGGCTGTGACCATAAAGACCATCTATTGAAGATGAATACGTTAGTGCAGATAAGGCTCTCTGGCTACCGTCTTGCATTCAGGCTGTTGCAGATAGCAGAGGGGATGAAGGCGATCTGGCACCGCTGCTGTTGTATATTGTTGAGAAAACAGTGACACATACCCACACATAACAGTACATACAATGGGGAGGAGGCAGAACAACAAGAGCATGACCTATATATGCCAGGGACACCCGAACAATGCTCGGCTTATCAACCCTCTGAACACAAAATAACAGCTGCAGGAGCAAGAAAGAGCTGATCCACCAGGGACAGCAGCTCTCTGAGATAAACGTCCTACACAGTCACAGTCTCGGCATGTTAGTTAGAAACCAGAGATGTGAAGTAACCGAGTCCTTGTACTCCGTTCAAAATCACTTTAGAGGCTTTGGTTTGTTTCTCATATATTCACATTTAGGAGACTTTCTAGTTTTACTACATCACAGAAGAATATTTGTATTGTTATTGTCGATAGGCTAGTTCTGCATTAACGCTGAGTTAACTTTTCTGTTAAAGTGTCAGTGTGCAGTACATTTTTGGCATCATTGGGCAAAAATTCCATAATAACTTTTCAGCATATTGTAATTCAAGTGTTCTGAGAGAAAACTAGACTTCTGCTCCTCCTCATGGCTCTGTTTTCAGGCTTTACAAAATCTAACCCATGATGGGAGACTGTGACCAATCACAGGTCATTTCAGAGAGAGAGCGTTCCTTTTGGCTGTGCTCTGGTCATGTGACCGGAACTTGGCGTTCCTTCACCAGATTTCCCAATGGCGGCGGCATCACAAACTTTACATTTTACAGCTAAACCGTACACTACAAGATGATTCTGAAAACATCTGAGAAGAGAAATAGGCATTAACGTAACAGAATATTGATTCATATTTGACCAGCGCTGCCTAGTTTAACCATTTGGACTGAGTTCGCAAGTGATTGACAGCCGGCTCTCATAGACAGCAGATGGACAGCAGACCTCAGATCAGCTCTGACTGCTTGTTTTCCTCCGGTCTGTGAAATCTTGCAGATGCCGTTAGGAGCACCGGAGGGCATTCAGGTTACCTGTTTCATGTATTACTGTCACGACATAGCGACTGTTTTATAAAAATTAAAATTAATTATTAAATAAAAATGTTTTTAATCATATTTGCTCCAATCTCGCCTACTGCTGCTTTAATGACTTTATAACATACATGTTTAAAATACTCAACTGTTGGCAATGTATAGACAAGATTTTATTGTTTTCTGTACTAACAAGGCACAGCAGCCCAGTCGCACTAAATGATCAACCATGATGTTTTTCCTAAACCTAACTGCGGCTGTGACAGTAGTTTTGTTGCGTGGCGTACAAATGACCGGCGAAAATGTGTTCTCATGACACACGGAATGTCCTTGTGATGTCTCTGTGTTATTTACACGCCTTCCCATGAGATTGGGTTGTGCACAGAGAAGCAGAGATCATACTGACGCTGGCACTGATATCTAAAACAGGAAGTGGCACTTTTGGCATGGATCCTCCCACCCCAATCATCCTGAGATAAGATTATCAAATATGGTCTATGTCATCATTACTTTTTCCCCTGTTTACAAACTTCCTTTCCATCTTTTCTTTTGTTTGTTTTTCTCCATTTGTTACTAAGTTCAGTCTAAAAGCATGAAAAGTTTTAACCCAAGAGCAAAACTAAACTCTACTCTTCCTCACTCAGACACTTGAGTACTCTTTACTTCTGACACTTTACATTTACTTTTCTTATGATATTATTATCAGTGATTAAATTAATTTAGCCATAAAGCAGTCTGCATCAAGGTGATGAATGAACTGGATGTTACAAACTGAGGAAGTACAAGGTGCTATTTAATTCATAAATGTCGTCTAAGTGTTGTATCCAAAAAGATTTCCACGGTTTCATTTCCAGAAAATTCACAAAATCACAAAATGTCACTATTGAAATATATCTCACTTGTTCCAGCATGGGTTAACCCGGGCTAAAGTGGCTCAGACTAAGTAAAGTACACACTTGTAGGTTTACAGACATTTATGTTTCCACAAACACTGGAGCCCCCAGGAGACAATAAAAACAAAGTTTCAGAAGAAGAGCTGGCTGTTGGGGTTGAAAGCATTTACAGTGTCAGCTTATTATCTTTTAATTTCTGCCGTGATTGTAGAAGCACAAAGACACACTGCTCTGTAATCAGCAGTTTGTTTTGCTCCAGCAGAGACGGCTCTGTTCCTGCTTTAAGTAGATAATTGGAGAGCTGAGGGAGACACCAACAAAGACCGCGGGAGGAGGAGGTGAAGAGGGAGGAGGAGGTGGTGGGAGTTCAGAAATGCAGTGTGCAACTTCTGCTGACTTCAAATCTTGAACGCTACAAGAACATTATGTTTGGTTTGACCTTCGACTTGTCTTCTATCACGGTATGCACTCACTCAGGCTGTTCTCGTACATTTCTCTTTGCTATACCTATGAAAAGGAATGCACTCTATTCGTATATAACCCACGGAATCAATTTGTAATCGTGAGCCAGGACAGATAACATAGTATAACTGCTGTTTGTGTCCCATGTGAAACCAGAAGTCAACTTTGACTTATTTTTTAGGCTTAAGTTACGCCACTTCCGTAGTTATTTTAACCCAAACCATGATCCTTTCCTAAACCTAACCAAGTAGTTTTGTTGCCTAAACACTGCAAAGGCTTGCACAGGCGCACTGATCGCTCGTGTTGCTACACATACATTACAGGAAAAAAAAACGTTTTGTAAGATGTCATACAAACCGTTGCATGACGTTGACTCAGTGGCTATTATCAATAGCTGCTGTAAGGAATCACCTGACTTAAACACATACTGCAACTAACATTCAAACTACTCAACCTACTCAATATAGTCCCACATGTGTAGAAAGTCATGAAATCATCACAAACATAATCCAAAGTGAGTCTTTTTGAGAGTGTTAGAGTCCCAGCAGGCGATTTGTTAATTGTTAACATGGAGAATGAACCTAGTTCATGCACTCTCTCACGAGGGGGAGGTGGCAGGTTAAGAAGGGGGATGCATTTTGATTACTTTGCTAACAAGGGGGATGTCATCCCCCCCTCAAGTCGCCTACTGCTGTTACCAGAAACACAGCAGTTTTAGTCGCTTATTGAAATGTCTAAAATGACAGCCCGTTCTCATTCTCAGCACGTCACATACCGACGCTTTGTCATTGCTGTCGGCGTTTGATAGCGCCGCACAAGGCATTCTTTAGCACCAGTGTGAGACTCACCGGGTTTTCCATTAACTACATTGTAAACTCATCCACGGCAACAGTAAACGCTCGGAGAAAGTGCCGTGTTGACGTAGTGTAAAGAGTGAAACAGACACATCCTGAGGGGGATGGGTCCAACAAAAACACAAGGCTTTCATCCAAGAGAGCTGGTCATGTCCCGTGCATTAAGTTCATTTGTGTCCGATGTTCACAACGTTCTGTTTCATTTTCACTTTACAAACGTAGTAGTTTTAAGCCCAACTATGTGTTTTTTTTCCTAAACCTAACTAAGTGGTTTTGTTGCCTAAACCTAAAGTACGCTGAGGGCATGTCAAGTATGTGACGAGTTAGGATGAGAACGTGTTGGATGTTTACCTCATGTGGTCGTGCAAATAATGATTCTTGTCCGTCGGGAGCAAAGGAAGAGTAGCATTCTTAAGACCAGATTTGAACCCAAAATTGATTGCCCCTGGCTTATTTTAGATTTGGACTGAATTTCTGGTTGTCGTTGGACCTGCAGTTTGAGAACTAGGGCCACGATGCCTCAGTAATCACCTGGACGATGAACAATCTCGGACGATCAGTTGGATTTCTGGCAGGTCAGAAGGTTTCTGTCTGTTGTCTTTTGGTCTGAGCGATTCCACGTCCCGATTTCTCTCATTGCTGCTGTTATAAACTGTAGTGAGCTTGAAGGGGGGATTGAAGACGACAACTGACGCAGCCATCTTGGACGCCTTACAACGCCCTGACAAAAAAATAAGTTAGTTTTTTACCTACTTGACATGTCATGCAGCGTTGACCAATAGGAGCTCAGAGAGAGGAACGATGTCGTTGGTTATAAATTCACAGCTACTGTGTTGAGCTGACAAAAGTCAGGCCTGCTTTCTGCAGACGCTGGAACCATTCCTTCAACATAAACAAGGACAAGCTTCTCTGGAGGCAAAGTATATTTGGAGGTTTTATAGGCCACTCGTGCAGCTAACTGTAACTGCAGCACACACATGTGGCCTTCCTACATTTCTCCTGCACGTTTCAAAATGACAAATGGGTCCAATGAAGAGATGCTCTGCTGCTACTATACCAGCATCACTTCATATTCAAATACAAGAGAAGCATATTCATACAAGTTCACCGCATAGCTTTATAGAAACAATAATTCTTGACTTTTTGCAGGACAAAATAATGAGATTTTTTAGCTTAGAGTGATTTGTTAAATCCAGAATACAACCCATCAGGTACGTGGTGGCGTTTACTTCACACACATACTTCCAACAATTGAACCTCAGCTAAACCCTGCTGAGTAAACACAAACTGAGACTGGAGATGAATAATGATGAATAATGATTAACTAGAGCTGGAACCGAGCCGGAAATTAAGCACGTTTAAATTAAAGGCACAATGAGTAGAAAAATCAATGTAGAGAGAGACTCACAAATACAAAAATAACCCCTCTCAATCATCCCCATTATGTCCCACTAGAAGTGTGTGGTGGTGTCTGTATCTGCAGAGACCCTGCAGCCCTCTGTCTGGATTTTCACATTTTGCTGTGTTCAAGATGTTTCTGGGTGTCAAACTCTATAAAACATAGCGATCAGGTGCCAGATTTAAAAACAAAACTGCAAGTATAACGAGGTGAAACGCCAAGCGGACAAGGCTTGTTCCAAAACGAGAGTGAATCTTGGGTTCAACCCCTGGCGAGCACCGTAACGTGTTGTGTTTACTAGGGCTGCCCGCTCTTAGTTGATTGATCTGTCGTTCGGGTCTTAGTCGACAAAGATTGGTCGTGTTTTTCATGCTGAATGACTTTAGAAACTTGTGAGCATATCTCTGGTAAACACAAGAGTTAAAGTGGCGCTTTTGTGTGATTCTTTGTGGAGAAACTCAGTTTTACAGATCTGTCGTTTAAATCAACTAATCGATTAGTCGACAAAATCGTACGAGTGTTAGTCGACTAAGAATTTCTTTGGTTGAGGACAAACTGCAAAGGACAAATCTTACTCATTGTGCCTCTTAAAGAAATAAATGACTACCGTAAATTCCGGACTATTAAGCGCACCTGAATATAAGCCGCACAAACTAAATTTAAAAAGAAAAAAAAAATTGTACATATATAAGCCGCACTTGTCTATAAGCCGCAGGTGTCCACGTTGTAACATGAGATATTTACACAGAAAGATGGTACAAATAAAGTTTTTTTTTTAGTTTTTTAATTAACGAAATGCTTGTTTTCTGAACAATGCCTGTAACACGGCAGTTACACAGCAGTAACACGGCAGTAAAACGACAGTAACGTAACATGGCAATAACACTGCTGGTTTGAAAAATAACCAGCCTACTAGCCGTAGCCCGTTAGCCTACCAGAAAAGCCACTGATCGCTATGTTCATCTTCCTCCTGCGCACTGAAATCACTGAAGTCGTCTTCTTCAGTGTCGGAGTTGAACAGCCTCAGAATGACTTCATCACACACTTTCTCAGTCTCTCTGTCGTTGTCGCTCTCAGTGTCACTTTCGTCTCGAGGTGAATTTGTGCTGTTCAAAACGAGCAGTGCTTTTTAGCTGGGCCGTTAGCCCGTAAAACTCTATAGATTAGCCGCATCATTGTATAAGCAGCAGGGTTCAAAGCGTGGGAAAAAAAGTAGCGGTTTATAGTCCGGAATTTATGGTACATTTCATTAATACCCAACCACCCACTATATTTGATCCCAAATTGAACCCCAGAATTTCCAAAGATGCCACATACAGTATGTGAAAATCAAAGAAGAGCTGCACCAAGATGATCCAGGATAGATGCTGTAAGAACGTAGAATGTGATGAACATGAGGGAGAAATCGTGGGTAAAAGACGTGACTGTTTGTGACTCTCGTCAGGGTAAACACAGCTGTTAACACTGCAGACGACTGCAAGAGGGGGAAACCTGTTTCTTAAAATCATCGGGTTGGTTCTGCTATGCTGTTGCTATAGCAACGGGTAGTCCCGAGATGACAGGGCTCTCTCTGTTCTTCTTCTTCTTTTTGTGGGGAAACCTCGCAGTTGTTGTTTTTTTCTGAGCCTTTTGTCATTCCTCAATGTGAGTGTCCATGAAACAGTATAGCAATATCATTTAGTTTCTATCATTAATGGGAGAAGAAAGAAGAAAAACGAAGTTCTGTTACACAAACTTATTATAATTTTCTTGTGAAATATGGAATAATTTGACGTCTTTGGGCCTTAAAAAATGATTGAAATGAAAACAGATGAGACGTTCAGAGCAGAAATGTCTCATATGATGACTCAGACTGAGATCTGTAAGAGGTCACAAGCCAAAACATGTAGTGAATTACTCATTTAATAATTGTTTTCGTGTTAAACCTTAACCTCTTTTAGCATGCGAACACAGTACCGAGTTTTTTGTTATCTCATTGTTATTGATCTTATTTGTTATTATCTAAGTTTTAAATTGATAATACAAATGTGTAATTCATGTGGCAACAAAACTTGACACACAGTTGACCCCTGAAGTCTGAGCAGAAACTCTTATTCAGCAGCTTTCCGACTGACCTCATGTCGTACGTCACACAGCAGCTGAACAAGCAAACAGGGCATCTTGTCCAAAAATAATCTATACACATACTGGTGGAGAGTACTGGTCCCATTGGAGCACTGGGTTGCTGCTGTAAACACTGTTGTGAAGCAGAAAATTCAGCACCGCAATGCAGATCCATAAATTTCACAAACGAGCTCCGGCTTCGCTCAAAAAAATGTTCGCTTCCTGTGCACAAATCTGTGATGAGGCCTTTTTTTTTAAACATCTTGAGCTTCAAACATCAGAGGGATTTTCTCTCATTTAACCTTCTGAACTCTGTGACCTTTGACCTTTTCTATTTGACCCACACCTGTGAGCATCTTGATAAAGAAATCAATTAGCGGTTCACAGCTTTTTAATCATCACCAAGCTGTTTGTATTATTCCATCATCACTTCTTTGAGAAAATGTAAATGAAGAACAAGTCACCCCCAAAATCATTGATTTTTATATCTTTTAATATTCAAAAAATACTTCAATTTTGGCTTCTTTAGTACATAAACCACCTGGATCTGCTCCTCTTATTAATACAGTGTCTACTGTTTGTTAGGAAATGAAAAGTGCAAAGTAGTGGACACTCTGTCCTCAGTCCACCACGCAGAGGAAAGGCTACTTCAATGCTCCCAAAGAAAACAGTCAGCGTGACATCCAGACTCAAACTACAGATGTCTGTTCTCAAATCATAATAATGATAAAAAAGAGAGAGAGAGCAGGGGGCACAAGTGACCCGAGCCACGTGCAAAATCAAACACAGTAGACCTTCCTGTGGATGGAAATAATAAAAACCAGAAGAGTCCTCAGTGAGCTACAGCAGAGGAGCTTCTTCTTCTTCTTCTTCAGTCAAACTAAAAGTCCATGACAAAGCAGCAGATGAACGGGGCCAGCCCGTTGCTCTTCCTGCATGCTGAAGATCTGAAGAGTCATTTCAAGTTTATTTATTTGTCTTTTTTGGTTATTATGTATTTCATATATCCTGCAGCCTCCTGTGTGCAGAAGCAGCAGAGCTTCACAGCGTCGAACAGCTTTAATCCAAACTGACGATATTAAAAAAAAAAAAAATTAAAGGGACTGTTTGTAACTTTTTACACGTATAAATCTACCGGCTCGGTTTCAAATGCGC
>CAKAKQ010040291.1:0-18739 GCA_916700675.1 Helicolenus avius
ACCGTGTTGTGGCTTAGAGCCATGTGCAGACAGGAAGAAATCGAGCGTAGCGTTAGTTCAGGCAGGCCATGATGTCAAGCTCTGCTTATACAACGGCTATCAGCTGACAACAGCTGATCTTAAGCCTGCCCAATTAGCTGATGCATCAGCTGACGGATCAGCTGATTCCTCTCTATGCATTCATTGGCAAATTTCATACAGGGCGCCTTATTTAAGCTGCTTCAGCCGGCCTACCGTTGCTGCTTCTTCTACAAGCCGCTCTAGGTGACGGCACAAAAAAGGATTGATTGCAGGTATCGTTCGTCTGGTGAAGTTTCAGGACTACTTGGTCCTGGGTTTTGTTTTTCGGTCAATACCTTAAAGGTATTGAGGACCGAGCCCTACTACTGAGGGGCCCAAAAAGTCAGTTATTGGAAGTTTAAATACTTACATCATCTCCATTATTTTCTTAATTCTGTTGCTGGTATTTTGCAACACAATGTACCAAGATTTCTGTTTATTTACTGTAAAAACAAACATATGTGGCCTACATCCTTGTATTTTGGAAGGAAATGAAAGTAGTAGTAAAGAAATCCATTCTTTACTTCCACAGGTGCACAGCCAGCCTTAATGCTCAAAACCCTAGAAAAAAACTCCAAAGTGAAACATACTTAGAGGCCCAGACCTGCAAATGTTGCTTCACCAGATCCACCACTTTGGAAAGGATCAGTCCAAAGTAGTAAAATAGGGGATTGAATTTAAGCCGATGCCCTCCAGGAAGCAGAATTAACCACGTAAATGTCTTTCATGATGACATATCCCTTTTAAAAACAATGCAGGTGGACGTTCAGATCGTGATGTTTATCCACATGTGAATGGTTATGTCAGCATGCACTGGTTTATGCCTCTATCAAAGTGTGTTCATGATATTTGTGACTCTGTCTGTCATGTTTGTTGCATACCTTTGCAGGCAGAGGATTTGAAACATCTGTGTGAGTACAGAACGTCTGGAAGGCCAAGGTTGGTTTGAGGGGGGGTGCAGGTACACACATTTCTCCACCTCTAGGCCACAAACACCATGTTCCCTTTGATCTGTGATGCCAACACAGTTTCACCAAGGGTCAGGACAAAATGGTGCAAACCGAGCACACACACACTGCAGGGCAATGAAATAGCTGCTAGCAGAAGATCCATGCTTCGACTATAATACAAAACGGTTCAATGCTTCCTGTCGGAAATGGGGAGTGTCTGGGGCTTTATTCCAAAAAGAGATTCAGAGAGCCATCATTAAAACAGAATGGGGGAGTCTATATTTGACATTATTAATGGGAATTAGGCGGTCCCGGTGCCAAAACACAAAATGGCTATAATGGGAGTTTGATTGGGATCAATAGCAGCGATTCACTGATTTTGTTGCCCAGGTGCTGAAAACAAAGGGCGCTATTCTTCTTCTTTCTTTGGAGGCAGAAATAATCTCATTAGTTAAATCTCCATCAAGCTGTTTGTGACCATTAGTGGAGAGGAAATCTAAAAAACAAACGCACAGAAACAGTTCAAAAAGGAGAACACACCGGCTGTGGCATTGTTTTCGGAGAAGCCAGTATTTAAATTCAGCATTTTTCCATTATTCATTCTATTATTTATTACAGTAAATACATTACATATTGGTCCTTTAAGCCCGTGGCTTTAAATGACATGCAAAAAAACTAAAATGCGTTATCAATACACATGGAATATCCTTAAATTGTCGTGCTATTTATACTCCTTCCCATGAGATGAGGTTGTTCATAGATCATTCAGAAAACACACTTATCTAATGTCTTCTAGATTTTATCACAGCACTAACAGTATAGCTGTCAGCCATTGGCTGGTACACAAAGGTCACCGCAGCCTTGCACATCACACCCTAAACACCAGCACAGGACACAGCACATAAACATTAATAATATGAATAATATATAGTATAATAATGATATAAATCTGGGTCTTTAGCTCACAACAAGGTCACATTTCTTTACCATCCACTTTGTCGAGCAGTCAGTCGACATCATACAGTATTATGTGCAGACCATGTGGCCTGTATGAAACCATATACATTTGTTGTTTCTTCACTCATTTCTTCATATTTTTCCTCTAATTTGCTACTTGATGGTACATAATGCAGACACACACATACACACAGACATATTCCCACATCGTTTTCTTTATAGCAGAGGTGTGGAGGCGTGTTATTCAGGTTTTTATTTTAATTAGACACCTGTTGGCATATTTATACATAGGATACATCTGTAACGCTCATAGAGCTTCCACACTGACACTTTTGTCCCCTCAGTTATTCTTATATACTTTTTTTGTTTCTTATATCTTTCTTTTTCTATCAAGCTCAGGAGGAAACAAAGAGATAATGCATTACATCTTTTGCTTTCACCTGCTCCATATGGTGTTTTTGAAAAACTTGAGTCCCTGGGTTAATATTTTACCGTCATGTTTTTCACCCTGTCTGTCTCATGTTGGTTTAAGAGGTTGCCCCGCTGCTGTAGTTTGTTATGTAGTGTCCCTCCTGCGGCGCAAACCATTTCGGAGCTCTCCTGTGCTCCGCATGGCACGCTGGACTGACCCATTTATCCAAGCAGGGGGAGAGTCAAACTGAGAGACTGAGATGTATCTGGTTTGAAATCAAACAGATGGTTTTACAGCCTAAACAAAAAGCATGAAATAATAATAATAAGAAAAATGCCTGGCTTCAAATTTCAGTGAATAGTCAGTGATATTATTTCCAAATTGAATTTTAGCATGTGTCTGCAAAGCGGTAGGTAAAGACAGTAGATGAGTGTTGTCGTGCTCTTTACAATCCATATATATATATGTGTATGTGTGTAGCTATTCCCACTACTTTTGATGATTGATTAATGTGGAAAAATATTATTTGCATGCCTTTTCATGAATCATTTAACATTTTCTAAGAAATAACTATAATTTCAATGTCTGCCGGTCCTTGACCGAACTCCACTGTCAAGACTCTTTCTGTGTACATTTATCCTGTGTGGCATTTTTGTTCTCTTTTGTCATGTTAAATTACACAGTCCAGAGACGGCAGAGTTGGAAGACAGACACTGTCATAAATATCGCGGCCGTGATTCACTCTTGCTGAGCTGCAGAGAGCAGAAAACAGTGGCAGGGTGACAAAGAGGAAGGGGAGACAGCTTACACAGCTCACGACTACAGAAAGAGCATGACTGTGGGGTGGAGATCACCCGTACTGGAATATCATTTATATTTAATCATATATTAGGGTTAGACTGATAATTGAGTCACTTCATTATATTGTCCATCTGATATCACTGAGTAATAGTGGACCGTGGGCAGTATCATGGTGTGAGTCACTCTATAGAATTAACTGTATGACGGGGAAACTTAGTCACATGATGGTTTCAATGATGTTTCAATGATGCTTCAGATGTGTTTCCACCCTGAGAGCATTACAGTTTGGGGGGAAATGGAAAATATTGCAGCACAATTGTGCGATGTGGGTTTTATGGAGGAAGAACCACCCAAAAATAGATGACTAAATAAATAAATGACTCGATAAATTAATAAATGTCATTGAATGTAGCAAAAATTATATTGAAAGTAAATGTAGCGATTAATTAATTGTTAAAATGTTACATAAATTGATATTTATGCTTTAATTTGCTTCTTTATTTATTTATCTTTGTATTAATTCCCTTATTTATTTATTCTTCTGTTTAATTTTCCCTTTTATTTAATTATGTATTTTTTTATTTGATGATGACACATTTGAATAATGAGGCGTAAATGCAAAAAGAAATGTAAAAAGAAGTGTATGAAGAATGAAAGAATACATAAAATAAACAAGTTCAGGTAAATAAATAAGGGGTGAAATGGAACGGGGAAATTGGGCAGAAATAAATGAATAAGTGCAAAAATACATACATTTAAAAATGAAAATAAATAAAACATATTTGCAAAATAAATAAATGGATAAAAAGAAATGCAATAATAAATAAATGAAAACAAAAAGTATCAATAATGAGATCTCGATCCACATTAAAGTAAACACAGCACTGCTTACACTTCCATGTTGTGCTACTTTCCTGCTAATGTACATATTTTTGCATCAAAATAAGACTTAAAAATAAGCATCTTCACCTGAATTCAGTTCATTTTGTTTTTTCCCCTAAAATATACACCATATTACTCTTGTGCTCTGTACTGCAGCTTCAACATTCAGGAATTCAAGAATTCCGTTTTTCACAGGCTGCCTCTGCGGGATGCGAACGCAGCGGCATGACAGCTCCCCAAAAGGGAAGCCTAAACATCTGGATCTCCCCCTGGTGGCTGGCTGTTAGTTAAGGAAGCGCTTGATTTGATATGCAGCTGAGTTTTCCATGAGCAGAGCACACAATTTAAACATCAATATTGCAGTTGATCCTTTCAAAGAGCAATATGCCAATGTGCAGGCGCACCTGACTTTTAAAGGGAGTGGGAGATGACATTCTGATTGGTTTAATTCATGTTACGCCAAAAACACACCTGTGAATAATTAAGAGACTAAATACAACACCTTTGTCCCTTGCTTTAGATTATGCTTAACTAGCAATAGTGGAGTTGGACACGCCCTAAATGCACTTGCGCCACGCCTCTATAGATCGTTTTATTAGGGCCCTTCGTCTTGTCCTGTCTAAGAATTTGTTTTATGGAGTGCCTTGGTAGTTGGGTAGTTGCGGCGCAGATTTTTTTTTGGCTGGACCGCAGAGGGCCAGCCCTACAAACGCTAAAGTCTGTCACTGATTGGTCGGCCAAGTGTTGGAGTTTCCTCATTGACTGTTTCGCTTACAAAATGAAAAGGCGGGAACAGTCCTTTTATGCAAATTAACCCGTCCAGTGCAACGTGTCCGCTCACTAAACTTGGACCAAGCTGTCAAACTAGGCCATCTAGTTCTAAACTGAAACCAGATTCAGCCGTGGCATCGCCTATTTCTCGCTTCAAATGATTTGAGAAGTAGATTTTGGTGGATTGTTTAGACAGAATAACAGAACGTTTATGAGCAGGCCGCCATGGTGTTTCCTGTTTGAAAAGATAAGCAGAAAACTAGGGACAAATCAGGTGCATTCCACGAGAGGGTACGGCTTGAACGACCAGTTGAGTGGAGCAGCGTCCCCTAGTGTCCTCGCCAGACATGGTGGACATGTACCGCTGGATTTAACATTATAGACATGACCACTGACATGATTCACAGACTGACCGTACACGGTCCAGACATGTACTCAGTTTGGACTGAGTCTTGTATAGTAATAGGCGTCTTTCACATGATAAATATAGTGCAGCTTTCAGGGCATTTCTTGTTGCCATTCTGCTTTGTCTGCATGAGAATGGAAAAAAAAAGGTATCAGCCATTAGAAACTGTGTGTTTACCACAAGGGCGTTATTTGTTCTTCTTCTTACAGCCTACAAGAAGAGATGAAATCATCTGCCATTCTAATGTTGCTTTTATGTGTTCATGATACTGTGAGTGACTTTGAAATGACATTACAGAATCACTCAGAGCGTCATGAACATACCGGAGGAAGTAACATTATTGTTGTCATTAATTGTGATAAATAACAACAATAATGTTACTTCCTGTGGTATATACAAGCCCACACAAGATGAGAAAGGATACAGCTCACCATTCTCTGGGAAACCACTCTCTACATAGGAGGCCCTATTATGTGGAAGCGGCTGTTATTATTGCCATTATGCTCATACAATTCAGGAAAACTGAGTATAGCACAGAAGTCTCTTTTCTCAGAGCTGCAGCTTGAGCACTGAGAACAATGCGGTCATGTCAGAAGCACAGAGGGGAAACTTCACTGATGTTTACCTTAGCCTGCCATGCCAGCTTCCTGCTTTTATGCCACCGCCATGTTTGTCAAGCATTGTTCAGACACAATGTTGCTATTCATTGTGCCCTCAGTCGAGGCTCGGTCTGAAGTTTCTGTCAGGTCTCTCGGAGTTGGACACTTAAGATAAAAGAACTGAGAAATACAAACAAGTCATGCTGATGTTTTGTGCACATACTGTGTTTCTACTTTATATGTCCAACAAAAGACCCAGTATACCTACAGTCATGTTAGCTGAACAATAGTCTAAAGCAGCTTTATGCATCCTACTGCACATGGTTTGAACATGTAACACATTTCCTGCATGCTTCAATGCTGAGACAGGTTGTTCTGAGCAAGACTTCTCCAAAGGGAAGCAGGATTAAAGTTTCCTCTCTCTGAACTGTAGTCAAGTCAAGTCAATTTTATTTGTTCTGAACCAAAATCACAAATCACAAATTTGCCTCAGGGGGCTTTACAATCTGTACATGAAGCGACACCCTCTGTCCTTTACAGTGCGACCCTTTCATCGGATAAGGAAAAACTTCCCCTCAAATAATCCTTTTGACAGGGAAAAAATTTTAAAAAATGGAAGAAACCTCACGAAGAGCAACAGAGGAAGGATTCCCCTTCCAGGATGGACAGACGTGCAATAGATATCGTGTGTACAGAGTAACAATATAATGAAAATACAACATAGACAATCCATATGACAAAAAGAATAATACATATAATGTGAACATATGTGAGAAGGTGGATCCAGGAGGGTATCAAGCAGCTTCCTGGCGTTGCCAAACAGATAGACCCAGAGCAACACGACCTCCTCTCCACGCCAAACAGATAGAGCCAGAGCAACACAACCTCCTCTCCGCACCAACTAGATAGAGCCAGAGCAACACGACCTCCTCTCCACACCAAACAGATAGAGCCAGAGCAACACAACCTCCTCTCCACGTCAAACAGATAGAGCCAGAGCAACACAACCTCCTCTCCACGTCAAACAGATAGAGCCAGAGCAACACAACCTCCTCTCCACGCCAAACAGATAGAGGCAGAGCAACACGACCTTCTCTCCACGCCAGATAAATAGAGCCAGAGAAACACAACCTCCTCTCCACCATGGAACCTTGAGAGAGGACCAGATTTTTAAAAAAAGTCAATAGAATAACCACTGCTCATCAGACTGGTCAGTGAGTCTGTGAGAATATTATTTCAGTTGGTTCAACATTGATGCCTCTGAAGACGTAGGAGTAAGCATCGCAGCATATTGAGTTGACTTCAGAAATCCTGTAGACAGCTTTAGAGGTTTTGTGGCACGTGAAGACAATACTTCAAAGTTAGATTTGTTCTAAATTCGTTGTGCATCGCGAGCACAAGATGAAAACAACTCTCAGATATAAAAGCTTTTCATACTACAAATTGGTTGGAACAAAACTGTCGGATTAGCAGCTGTTAAAGCTGTGAAATCCACAACTCAATTGTCTACAGGCTTAAAAATAACTCAGTAAACTGCCTGTCCAGTTCATGTGGATTACAGAAGTGACAAATACTAACAGGTTTCATCCAGGTCCATGGTCAGCAGGGGCAAAGAGGGAATAGTGGAACTAAGGACTTAGGAAGCCTGGGAATGTTGTTTTCATCAGCAATTTTAGAAATTGACATCATTATTGTTGTATGCCAATTATGATTGTTGGCCTAATCAATAGTTCAGATCTTTTTGAACCAAATGGACATTTTTGGATCTAAATTGTTTTCTGTCCTGTGTTTATGACAGGTGAAAACAAGGTTTTGCGATGATAATCTTTCTAAATTATTTAAATTTTAGTTTTACCAGGTGGAAACAAAAACAGTTTTGCCAGGATAATTTTTCTAAGTTATTCTTTTTTTTTTGCCACAAGCAGCCGAAGTGCACCACCACCCTGTGTTCTAAATAGGACTAAAAGCATTCATGGTTTTCCTAAAAGCACATTCGGCCAATTAAAACACATTTCTAGCCAAAACAAACACATGACAGTAAAGTTATATAACTTGCTAACACACAATTTATCTACCTTGTGCGTAGAGCACATGGAGAAATTAAAACTCACCTGACAGAAAACATGAATGCTTTTAGTCTTATTTAGAAGGTGGGATAGTGGTGCATTTCACCCTCTTGTGGCCGACATGAGTATTACAAAAACAAACACTTTTTTCCCAGCTGTTTCACAGATGAAGGAACTTAAAAAAAAGATTATCCTGGCAAAAACTTTTGTTCACATGTTCTTAAGTCATAAACACAGCAGAGAAAGCAATTTAGATTAGACTTAGAAAATGGATCAAAATGTCACTTGCCTCTCAGGGCTTCCGTAGACAAAATTTTAAAATATGATTTCAAGAGAGAACATACCTTATTAGCACTGGATAATATCTTCTTATCTACCGTATGTATCAAGGAAGAATCAAATAAGAAAACCTGTGATCTTCTCAGTTAGAAACATCCATCATCCTCATTAGTGTATCTGACAATCACTTAGGCCTGTTATCAAACTGTGCATCCAATATGATAATTCATCCCAGTGACCTATAGAGCAGCTGGGGAATCTTTCTATTCACTATACTAACATATTAAATACACTGAGATGTGGAGGAAGAGAGAGGAATGGAAGAAGGAAGCAAAACATAATTGAAGTGTGATTACTGCCCCTCTGGAGGTTGCAGTTTATTAATGTGTCACTTCCAATAAAGCTCTTGCGATTCAGATTTTGGTTGTCATGGAGATCTCAGTCACTCTCGAGATGGAGGCAAAGGTTAGAGTGCCGGTGCATGATTCCCGCTGCAGAGACAGATTGTATTTTTAGTGAGCGCTTTTTAGTGTAGAGAGAAAAAGGGACCCTACACCAGTCTAATGACAGGAACCTATTTGTTTTTTCTGTCTCCTACAAAATTGTGTTCCCATACAACTAAACTGCATCGTCAATTACATTTTGAGGGAAATGTATTTTGTCCCGGTCTCAGTTTAAAACACCTGGTTAATGTTGTACCGTAAATTCCGGACTATAAACCGCTACTTTTTTCCCACGCTTTGAACCCTGCGGCTTATACAATGATGCGGCTAATCTATAGAGTTTTACGGGCTAACGGCCCAGCTAAAAAGCACTGCTCGTTTTGGACAGCACAAATTCACCTCGAGACGAAAGTGACACTGAGAGCGACAACGACAGAGAGACTGAGAAAGTGTGTGATGAAGTCATTCTGAGGCTGTTCAACTCTGACACTGAAGAAGACGACTTCAATGGTTTCAGTGCGCAGGAGGAAGATGAACATAGCGATCAGTGACTTTTCTGGTAGGCTAACGGGCTACAGCTAGTAGGCTGGTTATTTTTCAAACCAGCAGTGTTATTGCCATGTTACGTTACTGCTGTGTAACTGCAGTGTTACAGGCATTGTTCAGAAAACAAGCATTTCGTTAATTAAAAAAATAAAAAAAACTTTATTTGTACCATCTTTCTGTGTAAATATCTCATGTTGCAACTTGGACACCTGCGGCTTATAGACAAGTGCGGCTTATATATGTACAATTTCTTTTTTCTTTTTAAATTTAGTTGGTGCGGCTTAGTCCGGAATTTACGGTAAATTGAAACAAAAGAAAAATACAACAAAACCACTTGGTTCGATTTAGTAAATCATCATGTTTTGGCTTAAAATAAGTTTAAGTAAAATATGTTTGTTATGTTATTTAAGCTACAGACATAAATTAGAACATGGGACAGGAACAGTGGTCTACTGGGCGAAAGTCCTGTGTTTGTTTGACCCACCCCTCTACCCCGACCTCTTCCCTAACCAAACTTCCGTGGACTGCGTAAAATAAATTTGTCAAAAGCAAATGTAGAAGACCAGGCTGTTCAGAAACATATCTGATGGCATTACACTTCAGAATGTACACCTCACAGGCGTATTGTTATCTTGTAAGGTAAAAGCTTTTTGTTGTTAATGTAGTTTGTCTTTTCTTTATTTTTCAAAATACACTTACTTGCATGTGAGACAAACCTCAAAGTTATTTGTTATCCCAGGGTGTTAAACTGTATAGAGAGCCAAAGCAAGATTCAAATGAGCAGTCACAGAATTGTAATGTGTGGAGGCGGGGCTTTATTTTCATTCAAACTTGTAATGCATAATTGAATTCACAAAAGCATGAGTGAAAAATCGTAGCATCTCAGGGCAAATTTTCACAGCTGAGTTCTAAAGATGTTTTTTTAATGTTATTGCCAGGTTTTCTGTCTCACTGACAGACTGATACTAGCTGTCATACAGGCAGTAAGTCCTATATTAACCCAGGGTTTATCAGTGCTGAGTGTTTGTGCGAGAGTTCATTTCACATGGATCACGAGAGAGATTTTTCACTGAGAACACTTGTGCTCGTGGTTTAACCGTCACCTCATCCTCAATTCTAACATCGTTTTTGTCAAAGGCCACATAATAATTCACTGAAGAGCCTCGTTCACACAAAGCCAGTCGATCCATACACTGTCAACCCTCAAAGCAGGCATGTTAGTGAAGAGACTGAGAGAGAGGATTCATTCATACTTGCAGGATCAGAGAAAAAAGCTATTTTTAATACTTCTTCTCTTTGAATTTGTCTACAATACTTTCTGACTTCATTGACATTTTTAATAAAAGCTCAGTCATTTCATACAACAGCTGGTCACTGTAGTTTTCTTTTGCAAATATTACTCAAATGGGAGGAAATAGTGCATTTGTTTGGGACTATTTTCAGCTGTGGATGAATACACATTTAGAGTAACGCGATAAACTTGATTTAGATAGCACATTTCACAATATGTCAAAGCGTGCTTCGCTAGGCAGTAGAAACAAAATCAATCAAGAAAACGTAACACCATTAAAACAGAGCAGCACTATTACAAAAAAAGATTGTAAACTAGATATAGTAATAGGCTAAAACAAGACTAGAGTCTAGAGCAATGCTAACAGCTCCGTGATGCTATACTCTACTACAGCTGTGTTTTGATCTAAATGCTAACATCAGCACTAGCTCAAAATGACAACTTGATGTTTAGCAGGTGTAAAGCTTACTATATTTTACCATCTCAGTTTAGCACATTAGCATGCTAACATTGTACATCACTTTGGACCAAAAAAAGTCAGGTGATCACCAAAGTCAGAGGGATTCATCCTCTGGGGACCATGAATGAATGCACAAAAGTTCATGGCAATCCATTCAGGACTAAAATAGTGGGCTGACCCACCAACAGACCAGTGGACTGACATTGTGTTCCTTGAGCCACACCACTGGCATGGCTAAAAATGAAACAAAACAAGGAAATAAAAAAAAAAAACTTGTTATATATACATACACAAACATAGCCTAAATTAGCACTAGGAACAGCAATACGTAACTGCCTAGTGGATTTAAGACCACAATCAGGCTGGATTTTCAATCAGTAGCAGGCATGAAAGTTGCCTCTGAGGCAAAAACAGTTGCAATTGTCAAGATAAAAGCACGTATGACCTCTATATCACTGGGACAGGGAAGATTTTATTTTATAGATCTTTCTTTGCTGCAAAAAAAGGCTTGGCAGGAACTCTCCTGAGTTTGGATCAGAGGATAGTTAATTAGTTGGATCATTCATTGTTGGTTTAGCTCTTTTCACTGGATTTCCTGTCAATTAGTAAAATATAAAATAGACTACAACAGACTTTATTAATAGTTTAGGACTCAAAGTAAGTTAAGGCAGGCATATTGAAATCGTCATAACCTTGTTTTGCAACATTGTTTCATCAAATTCCCCTTTTATCCTCTTTAAAAATGACCTCAAAAGCACCAGCGCCCTATCTGATCAAAACACCCCTCCCTTGATGCCCAAAACAGAAATTACAACATGTTCTATTCTTGGTGCATGAGCAGGGATTATCCAGGGCTGATGATGTACGACAAGCTGGCATGCATGGAAGTATGTTATCATTCCTGCTCCGAGGGTGAAGTCACTTCCTGCTTCTGCTTCCAGCCCAACCAGATAAGAGCTACCCGCTCTGAGCCCAATGGGAGTTTTTCTCACCAGGAAGTGGTGAAATGGGCAAACCCATTAGCTTCAGCATCGGACCACGCCAGCCTGTCAGACGGTCCAAAATAAGCATCCATTACATTTCCCCGTCACAGATCATTTTGGGCTTGTTCATTGTGGCATTTTTCTCCAGCAGTCAGTCAGCAGTGCCTGCCAATGACGAGCACACTGGAAAAGGCATCAGTGGCTTTTTTGTTCCTTTGGCCACCTGTGTGTGTGTGTGGGGTCATCAGGGCTGGTTATTCAGTGTGTATAGGAAGGAAGTGTAATCGCTCTGTGTTAATCATTTGGTGCTACAGTACGATGACAGACAGGAATGCTTTTAGGTCAAAGTTTGTGACGCCTCAGGACCAACAACAGATGCATTTCTTTAACCCCTTGACACTAGAGTGAAGATACTGGAATCAAAGAAAACCTAAGGAATCCATCGGTACCAACCATATCATGTTAGCTTGTCGAAGATCGCTAAATAACGCTTCAAAGTTGCGCTAAATTGGAAAAACTGGCATGGTGATTTTCAAAGGGGTGCCTTGACCTCTGACCGCAATATATGTGAATGAATATGGGTTCTATGGGTACCCACGAGTCTCCCCTTTACAGATAAGCCCACTTTATGATAATCACATGCAGTTTGGGGCAAAAACCATGCAGTTTTTTATTTTTATTTTCACCTGCACTATACCAAAATGGTGTCTCTAAACAATCTTGGAATTGCATAACTTGGGTATCACTGTAAAGCTCTTGTGAATCCAATGTGTTTGTGAGGATGTTAATCCCAATAGTGATAGTGAGACCATTTTTTAAACTTGACCTCACTGTATAAAATGACCTGTGGTGACCCACTCAGGGTGATCAGGAACTTCTACACCTGCACTGGATGGGAAACGGCACCAAGCGGGATCTCTTGGCTCTTAGGAGGGTGGTCCGCTCAGCTCAGAGAACCATCAGGACCACCTCCCTCCCCAATCTGCATGAAATTTACATCAAACGATGTAGGAAAAGAGCAAAGAGTATCGCCGGGTACCCCAGTCACCCCAACGATGGACTGTTTTCCCTGCTGCCTTCAGGGAGACGCTATCGTCTGCTGAAGGCCAATACAGAGAGAATGAGGAGTTTCTTCCCTCAGGCAATCAGACTGCTAAATGAGTCTAAAACTTAAGCATCCCCCCCCTCCACACTCCACATCATTCACTTTAGCACCTTTGTAATGTTTGCACTGCTAGCACTTTTGTTATGTTTGATTATTATTGATGTTGGCTGGTTTATGTTGCTTGCACTGTCTTCGTGTTTAGCCGCAGAGGTACATAAGCATTTCACTCTGCATTGTGCTTGTATAATTGTGTATGTGACGAATAAAAACTTCAAACTTCAAACTTCAAACCTCTAGGATAATCACAGCCTCATGAAACTTTACAGCCACAAACTACAGACCTAGAGCATTCAGAGGATGGATGGCTTTCCGAGATAGATTGACAATAAGGGGCTTTTTGAGCAGTTTACACAACACAAGTGCTCGCCATCCAATCGCTGAAAAATGCAATTCTTGCAGAAATCTCAAAATGTCAAAAGTTTTTGAAACCAAATCACAGCATGGCTTTTTCTGTGGTGTTCCTCAAGGTCTTGGTGTCTTAATGTGGTATTTTGGAGGGATTATGGATCATTTTTATCAATTCTTGAGTGGTAAAGATGGTTAAATTTAGCTCCAAATCTGTGTACAAATAGTATCAACACAAAAATTGCTTATGAGACATAATGTTCTAAGCCCTGATACACTTTCACAATTTATTTTAATTGATTCAATAATGTATTAATACATTTTTCTATTTCCTATTTATGACTAGAACAACTTGACACACAGTGCTGAGCTGCATCTCAAATTAATCTTCAGGTCACCAGATTTCAGATGACGTACACCACTTCTATGTGATGTGAAGAGTTAGTGACGTAGTATAAAAAAAAACGAGAAAGAGCACTGATGGTGAGCTGGTGGGAAAGTGTATAAACACTGGACATTTAACCAGGAGACCAGCGTTCGAGACCGTTGTTGACCGTTTTTTTGTTTTGTAACTGACGTTTGTCACATGACGAACATCACGTGTTTTTTGTTGACATTTGAGACGTGTTTTCCGTAGTTGGGTTACGTTGCTAACTTATTCTAAGCCCAACCATGACATTTTTCCTTTACCCTAACTAAATGGTTTTCTTGCCTGAACCTAACTGCTGACGTTCGTATGGCGTACAAATGACATGCTAAAATGCGTATTCATGACACGCAGAATGTCTGTGAAATATCATGGTAATTATACACCTTTCCTTCAGAACGGGTTGGTAGGGCAGGTCATGGGGTTTCAGAATAATGGGCTGTAAGAACAATGGCATGGCACCAGTGGAGGTACTGATCTGAGGAATGCGCTCCTGAAAGAAGGAAGGCTTTCCTTTTTTTATAGAATGAAATAAAACATTCAATCATTTTGTACAGAACCTATGCAGATTTTCTCTCTTTTTCTTTTTTTTTTTTGCCTTTTTTATGCTTTTGGTGCAATAAGTCAGAAAAGGTTACAACATGCTACATTGACTTAATTGAAGAACGAATGCCCTTTGAAGTTGCCCTTGCGATGTGTCTGCTCAATTCGCTATTTCAACTAATTTGATCCGATTCATTTCTACATTTACCCACGTACTGAGCCTTTGGAAACAAAAGGCCAAGAAAGAAAATGCATATGCAGACCCAGATAGAGGAAACCTTGCATTAATCCAACACTTCAATTGAGGCTAAAATGAAAAGTACTTTTTGTGGCACACTAATCCCCTGTGTTTGGCTCGAAGATCCACATATAGTAATATACAGCACACCCATTTATAGCTTCCTCCAATGACCGTAGGGAGAAGCTTTACTTCCCGTGCTTCGGAGTTTATCGATGATCAAGGCTACGTTTTAGGACCAGTGACAGGCACATCACTCATCCTACACAGTGTCTCATGAATATGTATACTCAGCTAAGCTTGTTAACATTCCCATCTAATCCTCACCAGACAGGTGAAGTGCACATATGGAGCCTTTTACAACCAAGCTATAGCTACCCCAATGGAATGATGAAACAGGGCTGAAGCAGGGTCACCAGAGTCAGATGGATGGGATGATTTACACCCTTGGTCACCGTGTCGTTTTCTCTCCCTCAACTGCTGTGATGAGGAATATACAGTTCCCAAAGGGTTGCTTTAATAATTCTCTGTCTACTCAATGCAAATAAGCACTCAGCAGGCAACAAGCTGTTTATGACCGGCTTGTTTGCCAACAGATTTATTCTGCATCAATTTATACCGAAACATTTATCACAGCATCTGTCATGGGCAGCTTGAAATTGGAGGCTTGTTATGATGTCAATACTTTAACAGTCTTATTAGTGTGTGAAAGGCATGATTGTAAATCCCCCTATAAGGCAGAGTTTAATTTAGATCCATCAACAGGATTTCTGTGCTAGGATGTTTTCCCTTCAGAACTTTGTACGTCTCGGCTGGTAGATGACGCACAGGAATAATATGGGTTCTTTTCATCTTCCGTGCAAATTGAATAATGATTTTTTTTTTTTTTAGCATGTGTGAGATATGGAGCTGTGTGACTGATCCAGTTTGTAAAGAGCTTGTCTTAATTGCTTCTAACTATAAATGAAGCTGTGCTAAATGTGGAATGGTCTGAGACAAGTGGGAATCATCAGTCTTATCATCAGTCTGGGACAGCCATGCCAAGTCATGAGCAACTCTTATAAGATCAGAAATGTAGAAGATTGTTTCCCTTGATGACATGTCGGAGGTGTGCTGGTTTTCACAGATGCCGAATGTATTTTTTTTCTCGGGGGTCTCTGAAGCAAAGCAAACAAACTGTACAAAAGCTGTCATGTCCTCTTACAATATCAGAGTATCAGTCAAAACTAGGGCTGTAAAAGTTAACCAATAATAACGTCTTAACGCAGATTCATTTCAACAGCACTGATTTCTTTAACGCATTAACGCAAGCTCTCCCCAGCGCTTCACACATCCAGGGCAAGATCATTGTCTCAGCTACCGTGGTAGTTACTTACTTCAGGCCTCTGTAGTTTTGTGAGAACAAATGCAATCAACTCATTCTCTTCTCCTGGGTTTCCCTGGCCACCTCCTCACCTGCAGCTTGTTCCTAATCAGTTCCTCAGCCCATATATACCAGTCCTAGTTCACAAGTCACTTGCGAGATTGTCTAGTGTTTCCTGGACCTTGCCTGTTGCCCGCACCACATTGGATTTGTTTGCCTGTTTGAACTAATTTCCTGCCTTTCCAAATAAGAGCTAAACTTTCTGGGTTCCGTTCTGCCAGTTCTGTTAGAAACCTTACAGTTCACGTTCTTTTGTGTAAAATAATTAGTGAACTTTTTGTCAGAACTTTTCATTTGTGAACAAATGTGACTAATGAAACATGAAAAGTTTTGATTTTACAAGGCAAACATTTCCAGAAGAATTAAATGTTCAGAAGGCTGTGATAAATAATAAAATAATTCATTGAACTAGTAATAATAATGGTCAAAATTTATGTAAAATTTATGTAAAATGTCAAGTCAAAAACTTTAATTTTCTTGGGAGAACCCCAAAACCCCTTCTTCCAGACAATATAAGAGCAGTGTGTTCTAGGGGAAGCGCAGAGAGTATTGTCTGACCCATCTCACATTCTCCACTCTGAGTCCGTGCTCTTCTTCTGGCGAACGATACAGAGTCCCTCGATGCAAACTGAACCGTTTTAAAAAACTTGTTTGTGCACCTTGATCAAAATGTTAAATGTTTCTTGAGGCTGTAGCGTTGTGTAATACCGTCATGGTGTTCTTATCTTTATCTCTTATTTATGCTGTTTTTATGCAGATCTTGTGCAATATGTGTTGTTTGAGATTTACATTGGTATGTGTTTCTCTGTTTACATGTGGATTGTTTTTTATGTATTGATGCTGCTGTGGAGGTAGCTGATGGTGTGCAGCACTTGAGTCCAAGACCTATTTCCCCAAGGGGGACAATAAAGTGTATTGAAAACCCAATATCTCCTAGTACCTTTTATTCACCGTAGAAATGATTACAATGAATGTAATGATGATTGCTGATACTGGCCAATACACACGCCAACATGTGAATAAGGGGAGTACCAGCCCTTCTTTTCCACTTCAAGCACTGACTGCCCTCCTTGGTTCTTTAAATAAACCTTCTTACCTTCAACATCTTCTCGTCTGTGTCTTGTGTTTGGGTTCTTGGACTTTTTTTTGCACAAACAAATTGCCTAATACTGCGATGTCTTTTCTTTGTTGAGCTTTGGTGGGTTTTGTGCTGATGTTTAAAAAATCCTGCTGCTGACTGCAGGTTGAAAAAGCCTCCTCAAAAGCATCCACTAGCCTTGCACCTACTGACCTTAGACCTCACCTCAACTAACCCTTATCTTCACTCTGCATGCTGCTGCTGTAAACATAAAACACATTGATTCTCCCTGACCCGGAGTATGAGGAATCCTGTGTTCATTAGAGCCACGCTGCACCGCTGCGAGCCTTAAAATTAGCTTTTCATAGCACCGATCTACTTAATTACATAAAGTCTTGAAGCTTTGGCAGCTCTTGACCTTCTGTCACACCACATGTACTTAATAGTTATATCCACTAACAGTTTGCCTACTGTCTCATCCCTCAAGGGGTTTCAGCTGTAAAAACCCATTTCCGTGAGTCTCTGCATATTCCTGTGTGTGTGACTTTGTGATGGTCAAGGGAGTGAAGGAGAGTTGTTCACACTCGTCCTCGTGTGTGTGACCTCTCTGTGTTTGTTCCACACAGTGAGCCGTGGCGCTCTGCAGGCAGATCATCATCAATCATGGATGAAAAATTGTCTTTTTTCCCTCCTGTCCCTCCCAGGCACTTGACCTTTCCAAGATTTTTTTCTCAGGGATTTCTTCCTACTGTGATATCTTAATAAAAGATAAAGAGATGGTCTTTGTGCTGAGGAAGAAATACCCTCCAGAGAGGGCACATATTATATATACCGACACTCTGACTCTTCGCTTCCAGGGGTGTAACGGCACCCCGGGGGACGTCTACACATGTGGAGACATCCCCTGAAGGGGATTCTTTCACAACATGACCTGCTAGCTGTACATTACCCCGCTTATTACACGGCTACGTACTTAAAGTGGCAGTAGGCAGTATATTTTTGGGATCATTGCTAAACCGTGCACTACAAGATGATTCTGAAAACATTTGAAATAGGCATTAACGTAACATAATATTGATTCATATTTGATCAGCGCTGCCTAGTTTGACCGTTTGGTTGGAGTTCGCGAGTGATTGACAGTCAGCTCTCATAGGTGGCAGCTGGACAGCAGACCTCAGATCAGCTCTGACTGCTTGTTTTCCTCCGGTCTGTGAAATCTTGCAGATGCCGTTAGGAACACCGGAGGACATCGGAGGACACAGAGGCACATGATTTTTTTCAGGTTACCTGTTTCATATACTACTGTCACGATATAGTGAGCAATTTACAAAAATAACTTGTTTTAATCATATTTGTGCCAATCTCGCCTACTTCAGCTTCAAGAAATCAATAATTTGACACAAAAATGGTCCGCCAGAGTCCGACATCAGAGCTGCGCCCATAGCAATGGTCTGTTATTCATAGCAACGGTGTGTTATAGAGAAATTCCAGACCACAGAACAAATTGAGTATTCAACACAGCTGTGTAATAATGATACAGATCAACCTCATGGTTAGAAAATCTCCAACATACAGTCTTATATATTTTACATTATATCAACATTGCTAATTCTG
>CAKAKQ010040295.1:0-12844 GCA_916700675.1 Helicolenus avius
AATGCTAACACAGTGTATGAAGGCTGTAGAGATGGATAAGCATTTTGAAAGAGACAGCATTGTTTAAGAAATGATTTCACTTTTACATCTGAATAATTCTGTAACCTACTGAATGCAGTTTTCAGGACAACATGCTCACATGTGCATAATGTCATCAACATTACTGAATGTACAGTATGTATACAGCATGTGATTGCATGGACACATTTTACTTTCTGTAAAACACCAAAAGATGGAGACAAAGTCCACGTTTTGTTGCTCATTTTGAACACTAAACATTTTATTTCTATCACTTATTTGCATGCATATTGTTGTTTGCTGCACAGGTTGATCAATAGTAGCTCCTCTTAGTAGTATCTGATAGATTTATCTTTTAATGCGTATTCGTCAACATACTGTATGTCCAGAGTATCTAAGAAATGCATCACTGCTGTGTCTCTTGATGTTGTTGTTGCTTCATCAGGCAGCAAATGAGTCAAACACATGATTCAGATTGAATTATATCTCAGACATGAGTCTTTTCAGCTCTTAAGAGGCCAACATTAATTCTGTGCTGCTGTACCATCATCATCAAAACTCATGAATGAATGAATGAATGAATGAATAAATGAATGAATGAATGAATGAGGGAGAAAATGTGCCAGAAAGTAAAACAAATATAGTCAGGTTGAGAAACTTTATGTAGATTCTATATCATGATTATTTGTACATTTACTGTGACACAATGTGGAAAAAGTCATTTTAGTGAGTTTTCTCTCATGATTTTGGAAAATTATCTAAAAAACAATTGCACAGACATTTGACCACTTTGACTTGTGATGAATAGGAGAATAAAGAAATGAAATGAAAAGTAAATAACAAGTTTAATTCCTATTATTGCAGATTTAGAGAGTGCTATATATTTAATCCAACTGGATGAAACTAACAAAGTCATGCAACTGGTTTAGTGTCAGTCAGCCTGTTGAAATGTTCAGTCCTCGTTACACTAAAACATCACAATCCTCTCCTTGTTTTTGGCATTTTATGAACATTCCTATTATTTATTTTGAATAAACAAAATAGGAGAAGTCACGATTATTTATTCATATTTTGTATTTTATTTTGTTTTGTCAATGAAAATTGATTATAGATTTAAAATATATATATATTGTTCTTAATCAAGAGGAAAGTGTTGAACTCTGAATGACATCCTGACACCATCTGCTGGTGACATAATGACATGGCAGCATTTCCTGATAATAATTCACCATGTGACAGAGGGAAGTGAAAATGAAAGTAGATTTTGGCACAGTTGATCAGAGCTGAGACGCCATTACAGGGTGTGAGATCTCTGCTGGAAAACACACGTTTGGAGTATTTGAAGCAATCAAGAGACGGGACAGTAACTCGGTGAGTCTTGCTTTTGAAAGACAATTTAGATACCAAGACAAATGGCTGAGAAAACCGCTCTTTTTGAAAGTTACCTGAACTGCCATGTGTGTTCAGAGACTTTCAGAGATCCTGTGTCTCTGAGCTGCAACCACAGCTTCTGTTCAAGCTGCCTGAAGAAATTCTGGGAACAAACTGAAAACAAAAACTGTCCCATTTGTAAAAGAAAATCTTCTAAAGATAATATCTGGGTGAACTTTACTCTGAAGGAATTGTCTGACTCGTTTGCTGGGAGACAGAAAGCTGGATCATCTGAGACAGAAAAAGAAGAGAAGAAGGTGGAGGTGTGTAGTAAACATCCAGAAGAGCCTAGACTGTTCTGTAAGGATGAAGAGAGAGCTGTGTGCCCTGTCTGTGAGTTTTCTCTCCACCAGAGTCACAAGGTGGTTCCTGTAGAACAAGCAGTCAGTGACCTGAAGGACCAGCTGAAATCTGACTTAGAGTCTCTACAGGACAAGAGGGGCAAACACAAACAAGTAGAGAAAACATACCATGAAGTGATTCAACACTCCAAGAAGCAGCTGTTGTCCACAGAGAGGCAGATCAGAGCAGAGTTCAACAAGCTCCATCAGTTCCTGAAAGAGGAAGAGGAGTCCAGACTGGCAGCTCTGAGGGAGGAAGAGGAGCAGAAGGGGAAGACTATCAGCAGAGAGATGAAGATGATTCAGGAGCACATCTCCTCTCTGTCAGACAGTATCTCTGCTGTTGAAGAAGACCTGCAGAAACACAACGTGCCCTTCCTCAGCAGTTATAAAGCCACTCAGACCAGAGCCAGAGTCCAGTGCTCACTGTCAGATCCACAGCTGGTCTCAGGAGCGCTGATAGATGTGGCCAAACATCTGGGCAACCTGTCCTTCAGAGTCTGGGAGAAGATGAAGGACAAGGTCCACTTCAGTCCTGTCATTCTGGACCCAAACACTGCAAACAGGAGGCTCTATCTGTCTGATGATCTGACCAGTGTGAGATGTGGAGACACAAAGCAGCAGCTTCCTGACAATCCAGAGAGATTCACTATGTATGTAGATGTTCTGGGCTCTGAGGGCTTCAACTCAGGGAAACACAGCTGGGAGGTGGAGGTGGGAGACCATCCTGACTGGCTTGTAGGTTTGGCTAAAGAGTCAGTTGACAGGAAGGGAGAGGTATATGCCTCACCAAAATATGGAAACTGGTGTTTAATTCATCGCAGTGGAAAATACACTGATGGAGCTGGTAAGACAGTCAGAGTGAAGAAGAGTCTCCGGAGGATCAGAGTCCAGCTGGACTATGACGCGGGGGAGGTGTCCTTCTACAAACCTGAAGACATGACTCACATCTACACTCACAGAGACACTTTCACTGAGAAACTCTTCCCATATTTTAATTTTGGAGCAGCTGGTGATGCTAAAACTGCTGATGTCAAAATCTGTCAAACTGAGATTCTCTGTGATGTTCAGACACGTTGGTGTTAGTTCAGACTTTAATCTGACTTCACTGTCTTTCTAGATCTCATTGAAATAATCAAGACAATCAACAGTTAAAACAGAAATAAGATTTACTCAATACTTAAACTGCATTACATCATCAGGTCTTAAACTTTCATACAGCTCCAAATCAGTTTACTTATTAACCTGGTTACCAGTATCTTGTGTTTAATCACACCACAATATAACATCTACTGTATCCACTATACCAGACACTTTGTTTCAGCTGTGTGATTCTTTAAGGAGAGACTCTACAGGTGAATAGGGTAAAATATTTAACTAACAGATATCACCATGAAACTTCCCTAGTTGATTAGTTTAAATATGCAAATGAGGCATTATCTAATTCTAACTTTGGGTGAATTTAGGAGAAATCTACAGACGCAAATAGACAAAGTAGTCAAATTAACTCTAATCCCAAATTGGTTTGTATTATTCAGAAACTGTTTTTCTCTATTTCTACTGTTCTAAATTAATTAATATTCTTTTATTGTTTTAATGCAACTCACTGTTAAAACATAAAACGACGCATAAATGATTTCTTATATCTGAAATTCATTTTTGAAAATACTTTGAGAAGTTAAGGATTTGTTGTTTAGTAAACATGTGTTGAAGACGGTAACTAAGATTAATCCATAAAAAAATGTGGCTACAAAATCTGTATCACATCATCAGGAGATGAACTTTAAAGTTAAAAGCTGTTCATTATTCTGGTTTTCAGCATCTTGTTTTGAGTCAAACAACATTATATCGTAGTTTCAATCATTTAGTTTTAGTTTTTGATATTTTCTAGGATCTTCTGATGAGTTGTTTTAGTTTTGGATCTCTTGTTTTAATGATGTTTTATTTTAAGATAAGATAAAACTGTATTCATCCTGAGGGAAATTGCTGTGCAGCAGTTGCAACGAAAAGTGTAAATATAAAAAGTGTAAATATAAAGTCTATGACAATATGGTGTAAATATATACACAAATATATACAATGCCAAAATCAAGTCAACAGTATGGATCATAAAAATATAAACATGCTTTGATTCAGTCTTTAATTCTTACAGCGTTTCTTCAAACTGTATGTGATATTTTTTGTAGTGTATACATGATCAATAATATGAATGATAAATGACAATGTCCAGGTTGTGATCAACATAAAGGAAATATCAGCACTACAATTTAGTTTCATGTTTTTTTTTAATCTAAAATTTAAATCCAATATATATTTATAAAATGTACATCAGATGGATGGAAGATTTTTTTTCTTGTAACGTTATGACTTTATTCTCATAAAGTTCAAACTTTATTCTCGTAATATTACGACTTTTTTTCTCGTCATATTATGACTTTATTCTGGAAATCTCTGATTTTTTTTCCCTCAATGTGGCCCTAATACTCCGTAGTACATTTGCACTCTGGCCCTCACTGCATTAGACTTATATACTAAATACTTAGACTATAAACTGTGTTACCTTCATCACAATGCTCAAATGTTTTGCGGCTCCAGACAGATTTTTTTTTTCTTTGCCTAAAATGTCTCTTTTGATAGTGAAGGTTGCTGACCCCTGATCTAAGAGAAGCTGGTACGGCTTTTATCTTTCTATTATAGTTCTTAACGGTACATTGGATTGAGAACTTCTCATAAAACTCTTCATGCTGTCACAAGTTTCCACTGTCATCCATGAAATGTGCTACAGCCCAAATCCCTTTGGATTTCCAATCTTCTATGTACACGGATTTTTTTACTCCACAAAATGTGTCTATTGTTCCACACAGGTGTTTTATGTGGTGTAAAGTTATGTTTGTAAATTAACTTCCAGTAGAGGAGCACTTGCTGATGGAAAGCAGAAAGTTTGACAATGTAAAAATCCCGTCGGTTTTGTGATTCTGACTTCCAGGTTGGCCTACATTAATTCATCATCCCTGCACCGCTCTATTTGCTTCTATAAAGTCACATAACTGATTAACTGATTGTAGAAACAACCTCATTGCAGCCTGATGACGGCTAAATAGCTGAAAACATGTGAGGAATAAATGAATTGTGCAGCTTGTTTAATTTAGATGGAGTTGTTTTGATTCTCACACTGGTCTGTACCTCACTGTGTGTTCTCAACATTAGAAACAGTCAGAAATCACACTTAAAAGACGGTTCAACTTAACCTCCTACAACTTCACTACATCATTATAATCTCATATAAAAACAAACAAACAAGCAGAATCATGTCAGTTGTTGATCAGCTTTGTTAGTTTACGTCGTAACAGTGTGTTGATACTCCAGTCTGTTCTAGACAGCCTCACTGAAGAGAGGGAGCACTGAGGGTTGTATACACAGAGATGTAGTGATGGCTGTCTAAACTGACCTTAAGGAGCATTAAGATGTTCACTATAAAGATGTGTTTCTTTAAACCAGTTGAGTCAGTCAGCAGGACTGTATAATGCTAACACAGTGTATGAAGGCTGTAGAGATGGATAAGCATTTTGAAAGAGACAGCATTGTTTAAGAAATGATTTTACTTTTACATCTGAATAATTGTGTAACCTACTGAATGCAGTTTTCAGGACAACATGCTCACATGTGCATAATGTCATCAACATTACTGAATGTACAGTATGTATACAGCATGTGATTGAATGGACACATTTTACTTCCCATAAAACACCACAAGATGGAGACAAAGTCCACGTTTTGTTGCTCATTTTGAACACTAAACATTTTATTTCTGTCACTTATTTGCATGCATATTGTTGTTTGCTGCACAGGTTGATCAATAGTAGCTCCTCTTAGTAGTTTCTGATAGATTTTTCTTTTAATGCGTATTGTCAACATACTGTATGTCCAGAGTATCTAAGAAATGCATCACTGCTGTGTCTCTTGATGTTGTTGTTGCTTCATCAGGCACCAAATGAGTCAAATCATCTCAAACACATGATTCAGATTGAATTATATCTCAGACATGAATCTTTTCAGCTCTTAAGAGGCCAGCATTTATTTTGAGCTGCTGTACCATCATCATCAAAACTCATGAATGAATGAATGAATGAATGAATGAATGAGGGAGAAAATGTGCCAGAAGGTAAAACAAATACAGTCAGGTTGAGAGACTTTATGCAGATTCTATATCATGATTATTTGTACATTTACTGTGACACAATGTGGAAAAAGTCAATAGTCATTTCTCTCATGTTTTTATAGTTTTTTTTTAATTTTTATTTAATGGAGAATAAGCAAATGAAATGAAAAGTAAATAACAAGTTTAATTCCTATAAATGCAGATTTAGAGAGTGCTATATATTTAGTCCAACTGGATGAAACTAACAAAGTCATGCAACTGGTTTAGTGTCAGTCAGCCTGTTGAAATGTTCAGTCCTCGTTAGACTAAAACATTACAATCCTCTCCTTGTTTTTGGCATTTTATGAACATTCCTATTATTTATTTAGAATAAACAAAACAGGAGAAGTCACAATTATTTATTCATATTTTGTATTTTATTTTGTTTAGTCTATGAAAATTGATTATAGATTTAAAAAGAAATGGTATTGTTCTTAATCAAGAGGAAAGTGTTGAACTCTGAATGACATCCTGACACCATCTGCTGGTGACATAATGACATGGCAGCATTTCCTGATAATAATTCACCATGTGACAGGGAAGTGAAAATGAAAGTAGATTTTGACATTGTTGATCAGAGCTGAGACGCCATTACAGGGTGTGAGATCTCTGCTGGAAAACACACGTTTGGATTATTTGAAGCAATCAAGAGACGGGACAGTAACTCGGTGAGTCTTGCTTTTGAAAGACAATTTAGATACCAAGACAAATGGCTGAGAAAATTGCTCTTGTTGAAAGTTTCCTGAACTGCCATGTGTGTTCAGAGACTTTCAGAGATCCTGTGTCTCTGAGCTGCAACCACAGCTTCTGTTCAAGCTGCCTGAAGAAATTCTGGGAACAAGCTAAAAACAAAAACTGTCCTATTTGTAAAAGAAAATCATCTAAAGATAATCTTGGGGTGAACTTTGCACTGAAGGAACTGTCTGACTCGTTTGCTGAGAGACAGAAAGCTGGATCATCTGAGACAGAAAAAGAAGAGAAGAAGGTGGAGGTGGTGTGTAGCAAACATCAAGAAGAGCCTAAACTGTTCTGTGAGGATGAAGAGAGAGCTGTGTGTCCTGTCTGTGAGTTTTCTCTCCACCAGAGTCACAAGGTGGTTCCTGTAGAACAAGCAGTCAGTGACCTGAAGGACCAGCTGCAATCTGACTTACAGTCTCTACAGGACAAGAGGGACAAACACAAACAAGTAGAAAAAACATATGATGAAATGGTTAAACACTCCAAGAAGCAGCTGTTGTCCACAGAGAGGCAGATCAAAGCAGAGTTCAACAAGCTCCACCAGTTCCTGAAAGAGGAAGAGGAGTCCAGACTGGCAGCTCTGAGGGAGGAAGAGGAGCAGAAGGGGAAGACTATCAGCAGAGAGATGAAGATGATTCAGGAGCACATCTCCTCTCTGTCAGACAGTATCTCTGCTGTTGAAGAAGACCTGCAGAAACACAACGTGCCCTTCCTCAGCAGTTATAAAGCCACTCAGACCAGAGCCAGAGTCCAGTGCTCACTGTCAGATCCACAGCTGGTCTCAGGAGCGCTGATAGATGTGGCCAAACACCTGGGCAACCTGTCCTTCAGAGTCTGGGAGAAGATGAAGGACAAGGTCCACTTCAGTCCTGTCATTCTGGACCCAAACACTGCAAACCCCATTCTCTATCTGTCTGATGATCTGACCAGTGTGAGACGTGGAGACACAATCCAGCAGCTTCCTGACAATCCAGAGAGATTCACTAAGTATGCCACTGTTCTGGGCTCTGAGGGCTTCAGCTCAGGGAAACACAGCTGGGAGGTGGAGGTGGGAGACCATCCTCACTGGAATGTAGGTTTGACTAAAGAGTCAGTTGACAGGAAGGAGAAGAGATATGCCTCACCAAAATATGGAATCTGGTGTTTATTGCATCGCAGTGGAAAATACACTAATGGTGTTGGTGAGACAGTCAGTGTGAAGAAGAGTCTCCAGAGGATCAGAGTCCAGCTGGACTATGACAGGGGGGAGGTGTCCTTCTACGACCCTGAAGACATGACTCACATCTACACTCACAGAGACACTTTCACTGAGAAACTCTTCCCATATTTTAATTTTGGAGCAGCTGGTGATGCTAAAACCGTTGATATCAAAATCTGTCAAACTGAGATTCTCTGTGATGTTCAGACACGTTGGTGTTAGTTCAGACTTTAATCTGACTTCACTGTCTGTCTAGATCTCATTGAAATAATCAAGACAATCAACAGTTATAAGAGAAATGAGATTTACTCAATACTTAAACTGCATTATATCATCAGGTCTTAAACTTTCATACAGCTCCAAATCAGTTTACTTATTAACCTGGTTATCAGCATCTTGTGTTTAATCAGACCACAATATAACATCTACTGTATCCACTATACCAAACACTTTGTTTCAGCTGTGTGATTATTTAAGGAGAGACTCTACAGGTGAATAGGGTAAAATATTTAACTAATAGATATCGACATGAAACGTCCCTAGTTAATTACTGACATTAAGACAGTTATTTTTTGTATTACAAGTTTCTGAAATGTTATGTTTAAATATGCAAATGAGTCATTATCTATAGCTAGCTTTTGGTGAATTTAGGAGAAATCTGCAGACACAAATAGACAAAGTAGTAAAATGAATTCCAATCCCAAATTAATTAATATTATTTTATTGTTTTCATGCAACTCACTGTTAAAACATGAACCCAATTATTTTTTATATCTGAAATTCATTTTTGGAAATACCTTGAGAAATTAAGTTAAATCAAAAATAATTTGTTCAGCAAAAATGTGTTAAAGACGGTAACTAAGATTAATCCACAAGAAAATGTGGCTACAAAATCTGTATCACATCATCAGGAGACAAACTTTAAAGATAAAAGCTGTTAATTATTCTGGTTATCAGCATCTTGTTTTGAGTTAAACAACATTATATCATAGTTTCAATTATTAGTTTTAGTTTTTGATATTTTTTAAGATCTTCTGATGAGTTGTTTTAGTTTTGAATCTCTTCTTTTAATGTTCTTTTATTTTAAAATAAGATAAAACTTTATTCACCCTAAGGGAAATTGCTGTGCAGCAGTTGCAACGAAAAGTGAGAAAAGTGTAAATATAAAAAGTGTAAATATAAAGTCTATGACAATATGGTGTAAATATATACACAAATATATACAATGCCAAAATCAAGTCAACAGTATGGATCATAAAAATATAAACATGCTTTGATTCAGTCTTTAATTCTTACAGCGTTTCTTCAAACTGTATGTGATATTTTTTGTAGTGTATACATGATCAATAATATGAATGATAAATGACAATGTTCAGTTTGTGATCAAAATAAAGGAAATATCAGCACTACAATTTAGTTTCATGTTTTTTTTTATCTAAAATTTAAATCCAATATATATTTATAAAATGTACATCAGATGGATGGAAGATTTTTTTTCTTGTAACGTTATGACTTTATTTTCATAAAGTTCAAACTTTATTCTCGTAATATTACGACTTTTTTTCTCGTCATATTATGACTTTATTCTGGAAATCTCTGATTTTTTTCCCCTCAATGTGGCCCTAATACTTCGTAGTACATTTGCACTGTGGCCCTCACTGTATTAGACTTATATGCTATATACTTAGACTATAAACTGTTACCTTCATCACAATGCTCAAATGTTTTGTGGCTCCAGACAGATTTTTTTTTTCTTTGCCTAAAATGGCTCTTTTGATAGTAAAGGTTGCTGACCCCTGATCTAAGGGAAGCTGGTACGGCTTTTATCTTTCTATTATAGTTCTTAACGGTACATTGGATTGAGAACTTCTCACAAAACTCTTCATGATGTCACAAGTTTCCACTGTCATCCATGAAATGTGCTACAGCCCAAATCCCTTTGGATTTCCAATCTTCTATGTACACTGATTTTTTTACTCCACAAAATGTGTCTATTGTTCCACACAGGTGTTTTATGTGGTGTAAAGTTATGTTTGTAAATTAACTTCCAGTAGAGGAGCACTTGCTGATGGAAAGCGGAAAGTTTGACAATGTAAAAATCCCATCAGTTTTGTGATTCTGACTTCCTGGTTGGCCTACGTTAATTCATCATCCCTGCACCGCTCTATTTGCTTCTATAAAGTCACATAACTGATTAACTGATTATAGAAACAACCTCATAGCAGCCTGATGACGGCTAAATAGCTGAAAACATGTGAGGAATAAATGAATTGTGCATCCTGTTTAATTTAGATGGAGTTGTTTTGATTCTCACACTGGTCTGTACCTCACTGTGTGTTCTCAACATTAGAAACAGTCAGAAATCACATTTAAAAGACGGTTCAACTTTACCCTCCTACAACTTCACTGCATCATTATAATCTCATATAAAAACAAACAAACAAGCAGAATCATGTCAGTTGTTGATCAGCTTTGTTAGTTTACGTCGTAACAGTGTGTTGATACTCCAGTCTGTTCTAGACAGCCTCACTGAAGAGAGGGAGCACTGAGGGTTGTATACACAGAGATGTAGTGATGGCTGTCCTGATAATAATTCACCATGTGACAGAGGGAAGTGAAAATGAAAGTAGATTTTGACATTGTTGATCAGAGCTGAGACGCCATTACAGGGTGAGATCTCTGCTGGAAAACACACGTTAGGATTATTTGAAGCAATCAAGAGACGGGACAGTAACTCGGTGAGTCTTGCTTTTGAAAGACAATTTAGATACCAAGACAAATGGCTGAGAGAGCTCTTTTTGAAAGTTTCCTGAACTGCCACGTGTGTTCAGAGACTTTCAGAGATCCTGTGTCTCTGAGCTGCAACCACAGCTTCTGTTCAAGCTGCCTGAAGAAATTCTGGGAACAAGCGGAAAACAAAAACTGTCCAATTTGTAAAAGAAAATCATCTAAAGATAATCTCTGGGTGAACTTTCCACTGAAGGAACTGTCTGACTCTTTTACTGAGAGACAGAAAGCTGGATCATATGAGCCAGAAATAAAGAAGAAGAAGGTGGAGGTGTGTAGTAAACATCAAGAAGAGCCTAAACTGTTCTGTATGGATGAAGAGAGAGCTGTGTGTCCTGTCTGTGACTTGTCTCACCACCAGAGTCACAAGGTGGTTCCTGTAGAACAAGCAGTCAGTGACCTGAAGGACCAGCTGAAATCTGACTTAGAGTCTCTACAGGACAAGAGGGACAAACACAAACAAGTAGAGAAAACATATGATGAAGTGATTCAATACTCCAAGAAGCAGCTGTTGTCCACAGAGAGGCAGATAAGAGCAGAGTTCAACAAGCTCCACCAGTTCCTGAAAGAGGAAGAGGAGTCCAGACTGGCAGCTCTGAGGGAGGAAGAGGAGCAGAAGGGGAAGACTATCAGCAGAGAGATGAAGATGATTCAGGAGCACGTCTCCTCTCTGTCAGACAGTATCTCTGCTGTTGAAGAAGACCTGCAGAAACACAACGTGACCTTCCTCAGCAGTTATAAAGCCACTCAGACCAGAGCCAGAGTCCAGTGCTCACTGTCAGATCCACAGCTGGTCTCAGGAGCGCTGATAGATGTGGCCAAACACCTGGGCAACCTGTCCTTCAGAGTCTGGGAGAAGATGAAGGACAAGGTCCACTTCAGTCCTGTTATTCTGGACCCAAACACTGCATGCCCCATTCTCTATCTGTCTGATGATCTGACCAGTGTGAGATGTGGAGACACAAGGCAGCAGCTTCCTGACAATCCAGAGAGAAACACTAAGTATCACACTGTTCTGGGCTCTGAGGGCTTCAGCTCAGGGAAACACAGCTGGGAGGTGGAGGTGGGAGACCATCCTCAGTGGCTTATAGGTTTGGCTAAAGAGTCAGCTGACACGAAGGGGAAGGTAAACGCTTCACCAGAATATGGAATCTGGTGTTTAGCTCATCGCAGTCGAAAATACATTGATGTTGTTGGTGAGACAGTCAGAGTGAAGAAGAGTCTCCAGAGGATCAGAGTCCAGCTGGACTATGACAGGGGAGAGGTGTCCTTCTACGACCCTGAAGACATGACTCACATCTACACTCTCAGAGACACTTTCACTGAGAAACTCTTCCCATGGTTCAATATTGGACAGACTGGTGATGTTAAAACTGCTGATATCAAAATCTGTCAAACTGAGATTCTCTGTGATGTTCAGACACGTTGGTGTTAGTTCAGACTTTAATCTGACTTCACTGTCTGTCTAGATCTCATTGAAATAATCAAGACAATCAACAGTTATAACAGAAATAATATTTACTCAATACTTAAACTGCATTACATCATCAGGTCTTAAACTTTCATAAAGCTCCAAATCAGTTTACTTATTAACCTGGTTACCAGCATCTTGTGTTTAATCATTATTCATCATTTATTTCCTTGGTACTGAAGCTTTTAGGCCACAACAGTGCATCTGAATCTGTTTTTCCTGAATATTAATTTTTGAATATGCTTTGTTTTATATTTGTTAAATCCTCACCTGTGTAGTTAATGTGCTTATGAATTAATAATCCTTCAATTCTTTTAGAGAGTGTTCACATTTGACAGGATAATGGTGCATTCACTGTGAGCAATGAGACACAGAAGCACATAGAGCGTTAGGATTATGTCAGGTACTGTCTTCATACTATGAAAAAGCTCCATGCATAATACATTAACTGCCATTTACTATTAAAGAGTGAATCCACTGCCTGGAGCCCCAGTTTAGAGGCTAAAACACAGCAGCGTGAATGACATATCCATCAGCCATCGGCTCATTACGGCGCTGACCTCTGCACGCTGACCGATGAGTAACTTCTGTCAAGTTCGCACTGTTTTTAAGCGAGCCACCTGAAGAGACGTAACGTCCGTACTGTAGAGGGCCAGTGATGG
>CAKAKQ010040316.1:0-11036 GCA_916700675.1 Helicolenus avius
AGGAGTGTCCTATGAAACAGAAAAACATTAATATAACACCAAATTTACAACCTCTATGTTCTTGGCAGCTATATGATGACAATATATAAATAGTTGAGAAGATTCCTGTAATAAATATCATTAATGAAGACCTATTATGCTTATCTTTAGGTGCATAGCTGTATTTTGGGATTATATAGAACATGTTTACTTGCTTTAATGTTCATAAAACGCTTTATTTTTCTCATGCTGGCTATGCTGCAGCACCTCTTTTCACCCTCTGAAACACTCTGATTGAGCTCCCAGCTCCCAGTCTTCTGTATTGTTGCTTCTTGTGGATCGTAACAGTCACCTACTTGAGACTTGTGTCATAAATGACTGACAAGTTCCTCATTATTCCAAGATTTGAGCTTCCTACCTCTAAACTATATTGTTGTACCCCAGCATTGGTGAGTACCAGGCGTCATTTTGGGAATGTAACCCAAATACTTTTAAAGGTCCCATATCGTGCTCATTTTCAGGTTCATGTTTATATTTTGGGTTTCTACTAGAACATGTTTACATGCTTTCATGTTCAAAAAACACTTAATTTTTTTCATACTGTCTGTCTGTCTGAATATACCTGTATTCCGGTATACCGGTAAAAATTACCCATTGTAGTTTTACGGAAGAAAAGGGACGTCGCATCCATCATTCACACAAGATCATCATCATCATCATCATCATCATCATCATCATCATCATCATCACAGGGCTAGGATCAGCGTGGACAGTTCTAACTTGCAAAAGTTGTCCATGGACTACTTTAATAAGTGAGGTCAAAACAAAGCAGGAACCCTTGAATGTACAGAAATACTGTTACATGCTGTCAAACACACACACACACACACACACACACACACACACACACACACACTCAGGTACAAGGTTCTTCAGTTTGACTTTGGGTCCATCTGTGACAAGGGCACTGAGCTATTAGTCCTCGTTTGCACACTGCTTTGACAATTTAGCTATTCAAATAGAGCCCGCTTACTGGAAAACAGCTCCTTAATGAAGAGATGGGCCGGGTAATATGCCATGAATCTATTCTTTTATTCTTTCCCACACACTCATAAATACACACCGCCTGTACGCATAAGTACACCTACAGGTACGCGTATGCACTCTTAAACACAAACTTAGACGCGTGGTTTTACACACACACCTCACGCACATATACAAGGGCAGATTGATATTATAATGTGTTCCGGGGGAAAACTGGGAGCAATTTTCGCCACGTAAATCAAAAAGGTCAAAATGCAAATGTCAGCTTTTCATCCCCCCTTTTCCTTTTTAATTATTCTGTCAGGTTCAAAGAGTCTTCATCAGAAAGGAGCTGTTCTGACAAAGGGAGGCCTGAGCTCACAGATAAGCTCAATCTGCGTCTCCTCTTGACACTTTCTTCTCTATACTTAGCCTATCTACACTCCTCTCACACACACACAGCGACACTTAGCATTACCTCCAAGTAAATTACAATGTATCAGTGTGAACGCCGTGCCAAAGAGATGGTTTAGCAATTATACCGGCTGACTGTGGATGTTGAGTCAATTAATTTACACTATGGGCCGGGGGTGCCGTCTTGTTAGCTGATTTTGAAAACTCAGTCGATACAAGATTAAAGTATTGTTGGATCAGATCATGTAGAATAGAGCCAGAACCGACTGCTTTCCGTTATTCTGCACAGATAACTAGAAAAGGAAGGATCACCTGTGTTATTCTACAAACAAAGACCAATGAACTTGTTGTTACAAGACAGATATTTTATGCCATCCATCCATCCATTATCTGTAATCGCTAATCCCAGTGGTTCTCAAACTATGGTACATGTACCACTGGTGGTACGCGTGCTCTCTCTATCTCTGACTATCGATTCCTCTCATTGATGCTTTCCCACAGTTACACATGCACAATGAGCATATGCACGCTGTATCATGTTTCAGTTTGTTTTGGACCGGAGACACGGCGGAGGGAAAAAAAAGGCGCTCAGCAGCATGGCGCTACTAAACCTAAGGGGATACACCCGATTTTTACCTGATAATGCTACACTGTGAACAACAAATCTGTGTTGAAATCAACAGTAGGAGAGTTAGTAACGTTATCTGTTAGCAGCCGGAGGGCAGCACAGTCCTCACTGGATAAATACCGGAGATACGAACGTTAACGGAGGTGCCATTGAGTTATTATTATAACACGTTCAAAGCCGGCTCAGGAAAAATGACTAATGGGTGAAGGTAAATTACAACGTTATCATGATGTGTTCAAATGTAATCTTGTAAAATGTAGTATTTAGTGAGAAACTTGACTAAATCCAGATGTTAGGAGATGTTTTCACATCAATATAAAAAAGATAATAGAGAGAGAATTATGACTCTACACCAGCTCTAAGCAGTGTGCCAAGATTTTTTTAATCAAAGCAAATATTTAAATAATCATAATCATTTGAATTGTGTGTTTTTATGCAAACAACCACTATAGATGACAATAACAAAGTACAGTACAGTACTGTGTACAGTAGGCTACCCTCCCTGCCCCGAAAAATAAGGCTTTTTGAACCTGCAGTGCATGTTCTTATATTTTGGCATGCCGGGGGATTCTCTGTTTTGTTAAGTTTTGTTAATGGAAACATTACTACCAAAGCCGATCCCAGCTGACATTGGGTGAAGGCGGGGTACACCCTGGACAGGTCGCTGGACTATCACAGGGCTGACACATAGACACATACAACCAATTCACACTCACACTCACACTTACGGGACATTTACAGTCAACAATGAACCTAACCTGCATGTCTTTTGGCTGTGGGGGAAACCGGAGCACCCGGAGTAAACCCACGCTAACACGGGGAGAACATGCAAACTCTTTTGTGGCATTTTAAATCAATTTGATTCTCATTAGTTTTGCAGGTATTAAGACGTTTAAAAGATGTACATTTTTTTTTTTTTTCTTTGAAACTTAAGTGTCAATCCATGGCACAAACAGTTTCTGAGAGCAAAAAGGCAACACAATAAGGATTAAGACTCCTAATTAAGATTCCCTTTTTTTGTGAGGCAACAATCAAAAACTAACAGCATTTTCTAAGACATTCATAAAAAATTAACTAAAATAGAAATAAAAAGGAAAACACTGCGACATTCAATTAAATCATTTATTTTTGCAGGCACACTGTGTGTAAACATGCTGCATAAAGCATAGAAGCCACCGGGACTGTACTCACTGGTATCGCTTCCCCCCATGAAATGTTATTAATTATAACATGTCAAACTTTTCTTTTTCTTGTGATTATGAAAGGGTTCAAAATCACAACTTATTAAAGTGTAACTGCCTGCCTGTAAAAAAAATAAAAAAATAAATCAAATGCTGTTTTATGTTGATCTGATTGTGGGGACCTCAGGCCTGAATCTGCTGCAGTGTGTCCCACTGCAGCTCATTATGTCCCCGTCTCATTGTGTGCCAGGCAGCATCCATCTGGGTTCAAACTACATTATTTGGCATTTATCATTTGCCATGCATTTCCCTGTTTTATTAAGCATTTTGGAATTTTACAGAAGTGAAAACAGGCTGAGCTACAACTATCGACAAGTTGTTCACTGTACCTATCATGACATTTTTGAAAGCAGGTCAGTCAGTGCAGTACATGGGAACCAGCATTATCATGTTGTTGTGTATACTGTCTGCCTCTTTATGTATTTATGGTAACACTTTCTATGAAGCCCATGTCTATAATGCATTATAAACATACTTATAATCACGGTATAATGATTGTTATACGCGCTCAAGAATATTCATAATGCCTTATAACAATAATCATCACACATTATAAAACATTTTATAATGACTTATACGATCAAGTATCATAATACTTCATAATTGCTGGTCACTCACATATTACACTCACATTATAATGCATTGTAAAAATATTATAATTATGACAACTATGGGAATTATAATACACTGTGATCTTTATAATAAATTATAATCAGCTTATAGCATGGTATAACGTAATATTTTTTTTAATAATGTGTTGTGATTATTATTATTATAAAGCATTCTGAATATTTATGAGTGCTTATATCCATAATTATACAGTGATATAAGCAGATTATAACACATTATAAGCATGTGTTTATAATGTATTATAGACATCATAGAAAGTGTTACTGTATTTACTTCTAGTTAGGCCAGTTTCATCTTCTAATAGACGGCTTAATTCTTCATTTTCAGCTTATATGATGTAACATGTTACCCCTCAATGGCAACATCGATGTCATTTTTCCGTTTATTAACACGCTTCTACCCAGAGACTCCCTTCTCTTATGTCTTTGCGGTGGACTCGGTGGCGATGGGGTTCGATGCTATCAGTGTATAAAACCCCCCGAGACACAAGGTCACAGAGATACTCCAGTCAGCTGAGTAAAGGAGGCTGGAGCCGGCCGAGGTGGAGAGCGGTCTTGCCGTGTGATTCGCCACATATATCAACTCTGTTGAGCAGAAAATTGAAATGGAAATGTGGGCCTTGAAAGAGTGTGGCTCTCATTTACCCCTGGACCAGAGCTAATGATTTGTCATTTTTCTCAGGGGCAAGAGCTGCTGCCCTCGCTCTCACACTCACCAGAGGGCTGGCCAGCCTCTCCATCCTCTTCTCTACTCTACTGTATCTATTCACATACTGTATGGATTCAATCAACAGATTTGTGGCTTCTGTTTAACTCAAATTCCAGCATGGCAATTTAGTTTTTTAAGGGATTTTGCAATTTTGTGAAGCTTGTGTCTTTGGTGTTGAATTATAGTAATCTGTCTGAAGCCTCCGGTAAAATGTGTGAATACTTTAAATCGTTTTTGCTAATTAAAACATGTGTCCGCAAAACATTGAAACATCATTGAAAGAGTCCTAAAGCATCAATATTTAGGCATCTGGATTAATTAGAAATTCACCTTTAAACCTCATATTGATTCACTAATAATAAGATTAAAGAGGACCTATTTTTGTCATTTTCAGGTGCATGCTTGTATTTTGGATTTCTACTAGAACATGTTTTAATGTTCAAAAAACACTTTAGGGCGTTTTCACATTAGATACGATTGATCCGTATCGTGACCAAGTAAGATTGCCCCCCCTCCCCACTTCCGTCCACTTTCACACCTGATGCCAACCGTACCCGAGTCCACATGATCCGTACTCCAGACCACCTTCTCAAGTGGACTCGGGTACGGATTGACGGACCGTTCCCGAGTACGGTACGGAGCGTTCACACTAATCAATCCAACTGGACTTTGAGGACAAGTGGACTCGGATCCGGGCCCGGTTCCCTGATGTGAAAGCCCCCTTATTGTTCTCATACTGGCTGTGCCTCTTTTCACCCTCCGTCTGAAACGCTCTGTTTGAGCTCCTGCACCCGGCCCAGAGTTTCCAACTCTTTTCCAATGGAAGTAGCTCGCAGCACTAGCTCCAAAAGTCACTAAATGTAGCAAGAAAGTCGGCAAGTCTGCGACATTGACAGTCCGTCCCTTCAGACCTCCCTCCAAAGCCACTCCCCCAAAATTATTATTTTGGACGTAAACAACGAACATGGCTGTTGTTCGCAGCCGTCAAGCTAGCATTTGATTTATTGATTGCTTTTGGGGTGTAATGAGAATTTCAACAAATAAAACAAAAAAATGTTTTTGAAGAACATTACCAACCCTAGCTTTAAGCACACTATTATAAGATTTATAAAATATCTGACACTAACACTTTGCCCGAGGCATATTTGATGTGCATGGCTGCTGGCTATTGTAAACGGGATGTGGCGTAAGATGTAGTACTTGTATACTGATGGTTGTGATAATGTTAATGTTTATGTAAATAGCTGCGCGGCTGTTGAGACTGAATTATTGAAGACTGGAGAGTTTCTATCATGTTCTGGTCCGGGGTGCGTTCGCCTGGTATGTCAGTTTGAATCTGCTATTTTCATGCCCTTTCATCAGGTCGATGCAGTTATGAGCATGCGGGCTTAGTGTTTAAAGCAAAGCTTGATGTGATGATTTATTAAGCGATCTGATGGCAGCTGAGATACCCGACAGACACACAAACTTCAGAAAATATTCTCTATTGACTGGATGCCCTCCATGATTTCTACCTTTTCCTGTTCAATATTCAAGACGATTGACTGAGTTTGAGGATTGCCTGAAGGCTGGTGTTCAGTATGCTATACAACGATAGTAGTAACATTATAGTGAGTCATCATTATTGAAACATGAGGTCATATTTAAAAGTACACATTTTCTCTCAGATTAACAAACAATTGAAAAGCTGTGTTGGTGATCACATCTATTTTTAACTCTTTAACCTAACATTAAAAAGTACTGTAAACCATAGACTGGACTGCTGCTTTGAAGCCTCGAGATCGGCATTTTGTCCGTCGCCATCTTGGTTATTTGCAACCAGAAGTGACGCAAGAGGGTGGAGCTAAGCATAACCAAATTCTGAATAAGACATTATGACGCAACCGAAAAGGTTATAATAATTAACTTTCATGAAGTGAAAACACACTGTGAAAGGGTTAAAGTTCTAAGATAAAAACACGGACAACTCCAAGACCGGACAAAGCCGTGGTAGCAACCTGTCAATCACAAGGTAGCCCCGCCCTAAAGCATCCCCTGCTTTATGGTCTATTTGACTCTAAATGGGACCATAATTTACTAAATCAACATCATGCTGTATTGAAGAAGACTTGAAACTAGCGATTGAGACCATAAACTCATGTTTACAATGTTTACTGAGGTAATAAATCAAGAGAGAAGTAGGCTCATTTTCTCAGAGACTTCTATACAATCCGCCTTCTTTTAGCAACCGAGGAGTCGCCCCCTACTGGCTGTTAGAAAGAATGCAAGTTTAAGGCACTTCAGCTTCACTTTTTAGACCCCGAAGTTGCCCACTGCTGTAAACACACCCACACACAGAAAACTTGATGACCTGACTTCACTCCCTGCGTGAGTTGATGATTAAAACCAGCAGTAAAATACACGAGACGCTTCTGTCTGACTGATCCGGCCTCACCTCGAGTCTGATTGACACCAAACATGTTTGCAATTTGTGTCTGCTAAAATATTCCTCTCAGTAAATGTAAAACCAGCTCCTCTACTGAACATGGGATGTGACGACCTAAGGAAGTATATTATGCATAATAGTATTTCAGGGTGATCACTTGTGTAATTGATTAACAAACCAATGTTTTACTGAAGATGTGAGATCCTGAAGTGACTCTAATGACGATGACAATACGCAGGGCAGCATTTAACTAATGACGCAGATAGTTTTCTGGGTCGACTCACCTGCACCACAGTTCAGTAGTTGCTGGATGGATAACTTCAGTCAAACGGGTCAAAGATGAATTACAACAGGTCATTTCAGAGAGAGCGTTCCTATTGGCTGTTCATTCAACGGAGGCAGCTGTCAATCACTCGCAAACTCCGATCAAACAGTCAAACTAGGCAGCGCTGATCAAATATGAATCAATATTCTGTTTCTGTAATGCCTATTTCTCTTCAGAAACATCTCGTAGTGAACTGTTTAGCTGTAGAATTAGAACGTGTGCTCCGGCTGGTGGGCGGTGCTTGGTATTTCCTCAGCTGATCTCAACATGGCTGCTGGGTCACAAACTTTCTCATTTTACAGCTAAACAGTACACTACAAGATGATTCTGAGAACATCTGAGGAGAGAAATAGGCATTACAGTAACAGAATATTGATTTGTATTTGATCAGCGCTGCCTAGCTTGACCATTTTCCTCCGGTCTGTGAAATCCTGCAGATGCTGTCCAGAGCACCGGAGGACACCGGAGGACACAGAGGCACATGGATTTTACTGTCAGGATATAGTGGCCGTTTTATAAAAAATACTTTTTTTAAATCATATTTGCTCCAATGCTACCTAGTGCTGCTTTAAACTGTCCTGATGATTCTCATAAATTACCTTAAATCCTCAAGATGCTGATGCAATTCATTTCAGTCTTCTTCATTCAGCAGACACAAAACACAGTTCATATATGTGGACATCAAAAGCATCTCATTTGAAGCATTCAGTGCGTAAACTGTTAGATTTTTTTCTCCAGACACACAGAGACAACAAAGCACTCAGAAACGTGAAAAGAAGGAGTCCCAACCATGTGCAAAAGTAAACGAAGAACTCTTTTATTCTTTTTTGTTCATTTTATATATCTATGTTTAGCGCTTTTTTTTTCTTCTTTTTTTTTCTACTCGAGTCCTTTTAAAAGTTTGTCATCATGCTGGGTGCAGCTTCAGTGTTGGTAGTACATGCAAGGTTTGTGGATTTTGTCGGTGGAGGTTTTCACACATCGGACAACTGGAGGGAGGGAGAACAAGTGGCTCTGAAACCCCCCCGGTGGACGAGCACCGATCACTCTGGAGTCGCCACGAAATGAAAATAAAAAAGAAGAAAATCCACTACAGGCACAGCTGCAGGGCGTGGAGGAGGGGAGGGAGGAGAGGATGGGGGGGCACTGACCATCATCGAGGATTCACAAAGGGGGTTTAAGCGGAAGCAGTTCAGTTCTTGCTGTGATAGTCGCCATCCGATCCATAAACGGGGACGGTTTTTTATCATGACATCATCAGTTGACATCTTTAGTGCAGTCAAAAGAAAAAAGAAAAAAACTCTAGAAGCAGGCAGTCTTTAGGGGGGAAATATACAAAAAAGAAGACAACAAAAAACTTTGCAGAGAGAGAATAGAACAAAGACTGGAGGGGCAGAGGAACTTCAGACTCCTGTTTGTGATGGGGGGACATTAAAGGAGACATCAGGAGTATTGCTTGAGACTTTGGTCTGGGTCTATTTGTCGGGGTGGGCGGGCTCTGGATCCAAATTTCAAGGTTTCTACCTTCAAGTCAACTCTGGTAGATTCCCCCTTTCCTGCTTTTCTAATACTGACACATAAAACAACCAAATAGAAGTCAAAATAAAAAAGGTACATATATGACATCACACGTGCCAGCTTGTGGATGCCACTTTCAGCTGAGGCACCTTACAGTGCATATTTTTTTTTTTTCCTTTTTAACATTGGTGGTGGCTACAATGGGGATGAAGCCTGTTAACCCCGGCAGTGTTAGTGCCATGCTTTACGGTGTCCAGTGAGTCACACAGAACCACTAATACTCAGGAACATTAACATCTTCACAAACCCAGCGACGGGGAGGAGAGAGTCCAAACAGTTGTTTTTTTTTTCTTTTAGGATGGGATGATTGTACGGGGAACAGAACTCTGTCATTTCCGTTGTTCCTTATATACAGAGAAGTACTATACTGCAGCAATAATGATCGCAGGTCACAATATACACGTGGCCACTGACAGCTACAGATGCACTAAAGAAGCCTGACAATTTGAATTTCCCCCATATTGAATGGAATACACAGTTTTTTTTTGTAGCAATCAAAAGTACATTATTCAGTGGATATACAAAAAACAAACAGTAAAGGGTTGATTTGAAAAAAAAAAAACTGGAGCAGAAACACACATGGACATCATCTTTGGTGAAGATTCCACTGCTTAAAGACGTGAGCACACACACACACACACACACACACACTGCAGATAGCACACACATACGTACGTCTCCTACAGCTGGGAATAGGAATTGACTGCAGTTACTTGGTAAAAAATGTCCTCATTTACACATCTGGACATGTACGCACTTCAGGGCGTGAAGGCCAGATCACAAAGGTCTTCTTGAACTACGCAGCTATAATGTGTTCCTGTAAGATGTGGAAGAGAGGACGACGGAAATGACATCACACTGTGATACAGTTGGTTGTAACCTACTGACGGCTACACATGTTGTTAGCATACGACGAGTGAGTCTGTTCATGTTCCTCTCGATGTTTACCCATAGACTGTATATAAAGATGGACGACATAGCTCCCTAAAAGTGAAGCCAAAACATCTCAATCGCCCCCCTGGTGGCTGGTTGCAGTATAGCTCATAAATCCCACCTCCTCAATGTTAGCGGATGGGACATGGGCCAAACTAAAAAGTCAAAGTACACGTCAAAATAAAGTTTTCCCAAATATGGTTTCTGTCATTTTAGGTAGTTCTTATCACGCTGATGTTTGTTCAAGTGTTTATTTTTCTGATAAGTTTGGTTTTAATGAGTTATTTGATGCTATAAAAAAGGAGGTGAGACATCATGATTGACAGCTGCTCTGAGTCAAGTAGTCGGGAATTGTACGAGAGAGGAGATGTACCTTTAACTTTTCATAACTGTCACCAGTCTGTGTAACAGAACATGTGTCAGTTTGATCATAAATGTAGTTAAAGAGATATTTAGTTGTTGTGTCTTTCTAGCCAAACAGCTACCGTGGTGCTAACGTAGCAGCTAGGTGGCATCATGTCGTTACTCTGTAAGAGGGATCCCTCATCTGTTGCTTCCTGACTTTTTACTTTATCAATTTAGATATTTTCCAAAGTAAAAGTCCCTAGAAGTGTATGATGTCACTTTTTCCCATGGTAAAAAAATTAACAAAATCACAATAAATCCTAATATTGAATACTTAAAAAATCGCAATACATATTGAATCGGCATCCACGTATGGTGATAGTATTGAATTGGTGAGATAGGCGTATCGTCTAAGCCCTAAAATAAAATCTCAAGAAGGCATATTTTGGCTTCACGTCTGAACTGTGGGAGGAAGTGGAGACGCGTCGTCCATCTTTGTAATCACGGTCTACGGTGTTTCTAAAGAGAATTATGTTGGGGGGATTACAACATGTTTGCATTTCAGACCATCACTACAGACTGGCGTATCGTGCCATCAAGTGAATGTAACTTCACACACCGGATGTGGCACTACAGCACATAGACCAAGCCTTCTATTAAGAGCTCCACTGACTATAGCTACCATGGATCCCTGCCACGAGGTGACATAGCTACAAGATCTGAGAGGTCTGCTCAACACTATTTTCACTGCAGTATTATCCCCAATCCTCAAATGCCCAATCTTAAGAAAAAAAAGAACAGCCCCCC
>CAKAKQ010040317.1:3218-15067 GCA_916700675.1 Helicolenus avius
GGTTTATGCTAGCGGCAACACTCCTTCTCCCCGCAGTATTTAAATAGCCTCTATATGCAGACTCGGACTCGGACTCGGACTCGGACACGGACTCGGACACAGACTCAGACTCAGACTCAGACTCAGACTCAGACAGGGCAAAAAACACAACTACAGCATCGGGGAGGTTTATAGTGAAAGATATGCAGTCTTATGCAGTCGTGGAGGATGCTGGATTTCAGCATATGATTAACGTAACGTTACTTGAGCCGCGCTATACACTTATAAGCAACACAGTAATTCCAGCAGCACAATCCCTGTAATGTGTTTCATAGTTATTAATTATTTTTAAATAACACAGTGGCACAGAAATCCAACCGTATTCCTCCAGATACTGCACTCTGTGAGAGGAAAAACTAATCTTTCAATTAAGAGCTGATCATCAGGGAATTGAGACATATGTTATACTGGTGTTGTTGTCTTTTAGTATAGTTCTGGTTGAGCTTATGCTTCAATTTATGTTGATGTCCTTAGTCTATAATTTCATTATATTTATATGAAAATAACAAAGCTGCATTTTTGTTTGCACTAACTACTGTAGAAGACCTATTCTTTCAATTAAGATTTGAAAATGAGGAAGTGTTTATGTTCTTTATGGAAGCCGTACTTTTTTTAAGGAACACATTTGTTAACTTATTTTTGCCAAATAAATGAAAAGCATGTTGAAATCAGAACACGACCTCCTCGCTGTAACATAAATGAACCGGACCGAACCGAAAACCGTGACCCCAAAACTGTGATATGAACCCAACCGTGAATTTTGTGAACCGTTCCACCCCTAATGGAAATACATCTTAACATTTGGAAGTGCCATTCCACCCTTGGCAACTGCAGTGTAGTGTATCAGACTCTGGCTTTCTTCCCTCCCAAAATAACTAGATAGAGATTTATCCCATTGTGTAAATAGTGGTTCCTCTATTGGCAGGGATTGCAATAAATACATTAGCCTTGGTGAAATATTCATTTTCACTACATTTATCTTCGTGCTAAAATCTATTGGGTATGTGGACCATGTTTCTATACCCTCTCTTATGTTTTGGTTGATGCGATTATAATTGGCTCCATACAACGTTGAGATGCATAATTGAATAGGAGAATTTTAGGTTTTTAAATATTAGTTTTATATCATGCATACTAATCAAATTTCTCCATGATCCCCGTCATCCTTGGAAAGGAGGCGTTGACATCTGTGAAAAGGCCATTTCTACGTTCCCTATCCCCTATAGCTACTCCCCTCAGCTCCCTATCTTGACGGATCGCTTGGGCCAATTGGGTCAATGTGGATAACAAACAGAGTAGGGCTGAGACAGCATCCCTGTCTCGTTCCTCTTCCTAAATCTCTCTCTTAATTTATTCACCTTTGCCCTTGCAGTAAGTTGCTGGTAAAGTGCTTTAATACATCTTCGGTAACGCCAAATCTTTGTTTGATATAAGAATTCCCAATGAACCCTATCAAAGGCCTACTTTCCTTTTGAACCCTGTGTATAATATGTAGGGTTGTTCTGTCCAATACTGTTCTAGTTCTAAAACCAGTCTGGTCTTCATCATTTAAACCTGACATTTCAACTATTCAAATTGTTTGGTAGTAATTGAAGTATATAACTTATTAGGGGTGGGGGAAATAATCGATGCAGCATAGTATTGTGATATTTTGCGTGCAATATTGTATCGATACACAGACATCAAGTATTAACCTTTTATTACATAAACTCTGTCTTTCAGAGGTTGTAGCGGGCTCAGTCTGAGTGAAGATCACCTCTAGATATGGGAAAGAAAACTCAGAACACGACTTGAAACGGTATCTTATTAGATAAACTGCATAATTTGCAGATGAAAAAAGGTCATACATTTCAATATATCGCATTTTGCAAAATGTTTAAAATTGCAATAAGATGGTATTGTGACTAAAGTATTGTGATAAAATTGTATCGTTGGGCCTCTGGTGATTCCCACCTCTATAACTTATAGTCCACATTTCTAATTGATATCGCTCTGTAGATATTACAGTTTCCCCTCCTTGTTTTCTTTGGGTATTAGTGTTATGATCACCTCTTGCCATGACAGGAGTGTCTTGCCTTCTTTGATAATCTAGTTAAAGGTTCTTGGGTTCTGAAATGTTGTACCGAAAGCGTCGCTGCCTGGGGCCTTGTTAGTTTGCCATCTCTATCTCCCCAGGTACATGCTGTGATTGACTTATCTTTCATCTTTCCAATACAGGGTAGCTCTAGTGTACTTAAACAAATCCTCATTGATTCCCCATCTATTGTAGATGTTCTCTATAATACTCCTGGAAGATATGTTCTATCTCTATTGGCTAACCCTTCAATTTATGTGTACAGGGATCCTTCATTTCTGGAATGGGGTTGTCAGCCTGATGTTTGCGTAGCCGCCGGGCACGTCATTTAGTGGATTTAGGGTCCAGCTCGTTATATGCCTGTTTTATGAATCCTGCTTTTTTCTCCACCTCTGGACCCAATATCTCATCCATCTTGTATTTCTTTATGCATCTTCTGGTCCTTGCTATTTCTAAATCCTTCAGATGGTAGATCCCCATCATAGCTCCAGCCAAACTGATTCTCCTGTCGTCACTTTTCAAGCAAAAACACACAGTAATGAAATTCAATTTGAATTGAATGTAATTAATTGATTTCAAAATGCCTGCATTGTAAAGGCTCCTGGGAAGATGTTTTCTGTGAATATTAGTATGTGTGAATACACATGCGTTGTTCGATGTGCACCATATGTTTGCAGGCATCGCCCCTTCAGAGCTTCTGTATGTATGAATTAGCATGAGTATTATCAGGTTTGGCTCATCACACCGTGCACGTTTACTGAATGCTGTTGTGGATGAATTGTAATTGGCTGAGGGATAAAAGCCATAAAGGAGAGTGGCTCACAAATTGTATTTGTTTTTTTGCTGAATTCTATTAAGCAGCAAGCTTGTTTTAATTACTCTTACTCTTGGTTCCAAGCAGATGGCGTCTTAAATAGAGTACGGCAACCAACTTAATCAATGCGCTATATTAATAAATAAACACATGCCATATAAAAGAGACAGAATGTGGAAAGAAAATACTGAATGCTCAATGTAATTGCACATCTCTATCTGGCCCAAAACTCATTTTGCTTTGGTTTGCCCACCAACCTTTTATATTTCCCTGTCAGGCCCCGGGACAGCAGCCACACCATTCTCTACGTGATATAGTTTTATGTTCTGATGATACACTAAATACACCAAGTGGTAAAATAGAACTATATATTTTATAACAAGCTTACAAACAGTAGAAATGGAGTTGTTTTTATGTTTCAAGACAAACTGAGATCATAATCTGTGTTTTATTACAATTTATAGATAATTGTGCCGTTGGCAATGTGAGGGCTGAAATCTCAGAGATGGAGCGTTACTCATGTTTTGGATAGTTTGATAAATCTGTTAACATAAAAGGCTTATTGGATAACTGCCTTTTGAACAAAGTATCACCTAAACAAGAAAAAGAATGAGGATTATATAACATTTAGCTATAGATGAAAAGAAATTGCTTTATACAATTATCTCAAAATGTGCCTAATTTAGCATTTTCTGTTGGGCAAAATTAATCTTTCATATTGTGTCTCTACTTTTAAGATAATGTTTTTTGCTGTGCTGTAAAAACTGCACGCAGTGTGTTATTTTGTCCATGTTTGTGACTACCAGAGGTAAAACCCGGCCCTCTACTTGCTGGTTTAGGGAGAGATGTCTGAGGTGTCACAGGTCGAAGGTGTGAAACATTTGTGGGCTTGAGGGGACTCAGAGCGTTTGTTAGACCTGATATCAAGCTTGGAGAGCAACAGCAGCACCATTTGCAGTGTGAGACTGCTTTGGCTGCATGTCATTTTAGACTCCTCTGAAATAAGGTAGAAGGGATAAGGTGCAATATCAGAATACATAAAACAGGCTGAGTCGAATAGAGGGACCATGATCTTTGGTTTGCAGGAACTGAGAGAAAAGGTAAAAAGGAAAGTCATGTATGGCCTTATTTTTAGAGCATGCGTTAATGTGCTCAACTTCAATCCGTTTGATATGTGTGCTGTTTCTGTTATGAATCAGTTTTAGCCTGGAAGAATCCATAAAAATCCATAGGAAGGTATTGTGTGTCACATACTGTACATCTAGAACCCAGCAGCTGAAGAAGATCATTGATGAGAATAATGTTGTGAGCTTTATCACTTTACTTGCTGAATGTTAATACTAGAGCTGTCAAGTCAGCACACTGACACACTGACAGCTGTTGTTGCCTGTTGGGCTGCAGTCTGCCAGGTTATGATGTGAGCATATTGTTTTATGCTAAATGCAGTACCTGTGAGGGTTTCTGGATCAATATCTGTTATTGTTTTGTGTTGTTCATTGATTTACAATAATAAATATGTACACACATTTACATAAAGCAGCATATTTGTCCACTCCCATGTTGATAAGAGGATTACATACTTGACAAATCTCCCTTTAAGGTACATTTAGAACAGATCAAAAACGTGCGATTATTTTGTGATTAATCACAATTATCTATGGACAATCACGTATTAATCGGGATTAAATATTCTGACACTTTTGGTCCTTATGTTTCTGCATTCACTGTGGAAGTAACAGTGTTACCAGACTGTCTATCTAAGAAAAAGAAGTGTCAGTCAAAGCTAATTTAAAGCTCATCTGCATATTTTGCACATCTTAACTTTGTTTTACATACCAACACAGTACACACAAAAACTAGAATTATCAAAACTGTAATTAATGTATTGAAGAATGTAAGTGTTATAATTGATATAATAGCAATTATTCTAAAGCTTTTACTCAAGCACAGTGCAGCAGCAGGTGACAACAACAACAGAACGTGATGGAGATATAGTTAGTTATATAACACACTCATACCAATAAGAGTCAGCACTTAATTCACAAACACTTTGCAACATCCACTCCAATTACCGTAGCACCAAAAAGACATTCTGTAAGGTGGCGGTAAGTCAAAACGCAATTATGTTGGCTATTCACAATGACTGCTATCTTTGCTGATAGAAACCGACAATTTCCTACAAATCTGGCAAAAATGTCAAGTGTCTCTTTCAAGCAATATTTTAGCAAATAGTCTTTTAGCGAGGAGAGTAAACTATAACAGACTCATGACCTTTTGGGGGCTTAGAAAACCATGAAACCCAAGACTAAGAAAATAACTATGATAAAACCTGAACTTTACAAAATAAACACAAAGTGACATCCAGTTAATAAAGTACTTCATCTCTGCATTAGTGTCTTTTTGCCTCTTTAACTGTAAATCCTCTTTATCGTGCTCTTGTGGCACCGCATGCTGTAAACCTAATGTACTACTCACATTTGTAGTTATCTCATTTCAATAAGCAGCCTCGTATCACATACAGGCATCCTGGAAAATCCAGCTGCAGCACACTGTTAATAAAAAGTGTGTTTATCTCAGTCAGCGCACGTATGCAAATCACATGAAACTCAGAGGTCCTGCATGTTGGAACAAGATCACATAATATAGTGTTCGGTGACAGACAATGTACAGTACATCAACCAGAAGGCCTGAAATAGTAGAGAACAAGCACCATCATTTAAACATGTTAACCCTGCTGCCGACCCTTTGAGTGTGTGTGAGTATAATGCTCTGGTCAATTAGGCAAATTAGCGTCGTCCTCCCACACACTATGACACAATGCCAACCTACTTTAGTGATGCACTACGGTTCCGTCGTGTTTCTATTCCGTATCTATTTATTCCGTCTCCAGGCCACTAAATACAGCCGCATGTCAATTGCGGTTATTGTATTTTGAGATATTTACTGCTTCGGGTTTAGAACTTCTTTCAAAGAGCAAAAAGACGAACAGCAGTGACAATCATGCGCGATTATTCCAGCCATCTTTGCTATTGTTATTGTGTGAATAGTAGTAGCAGGTGGTAAATGGAAGCTCCAGGGGGGCTTTTTATGTGAGTGTTTCAGTGTTATGTGAACATGTCCGAGTGTTTTTATTGGGAATTTCACTCTCATTCGAGGTTGTTTATTAAAACTTGGTATTGGACTGCTGATTTGTTTTTGTTCACTGTTTGCTTTGTGGTCTTAAAATAGGTGTGGAGGAATATGCAGAGGCCTGGTTGTTTGTGTGTGCGTGCATGCGTGCGTGTTTATGTTGTGCGTATCGGGGGGTGGAATGGGATGTCATTATCATCAAGATTCTCCCCCTCTGAGACCGAAATCATTTATAGCCCAAGCAGGTTGCTGCGGGTCTTCATGATTTCCGTTGTTTGTTTGATGCTGTCATCGGCTTAGCCTGAGGCTGTTCCAGTAAGAAGACACTTTAAATCCTTTTCTTGCCACTGATTTAGGGTTGAAGGCTGTAGTTCCAGCTGGGAGACTGTGATCATTTTTTGGAATAGCAATAGTACACTCATAATCGTGCAGATCCTTATCGTTTAAGCCCTCTGGTAGTATTCCTAGTGTGAAATATGATAGATATATAATAAATGTGAGATTTAAGCCAAAAATCGGGTTTAATCTCCTCTTGTATTTTCGTTTTGGCTTCTTGTGTTCTCTTTGTGAACTCGTATTCTAGCTATTATTTTAGGACAATACAACAAAAAAAAAAAATATGATCTACTACTGAACCCCAAATGCTTCTGCACAAAACAGACATTTTGTGAGATACACAGTATTCCCATTCACAGACAACCAAGCAGCAGGTAGGTAGAAAAGCTAACTGCCCAAATGTCATGATAACACGGTTAGCTCTACCAGTAATGACAAAATGACCTGTGTGTGTCCCAAACCATCACCAGTTAAAAGCACAGAGTCCCCCTCACGCAGGTAATGTTAGCATACAGGAAACTCCTGCTGTTGGCCTGCTGCACAAGATCACAGCGTTAGGTGCACATCTCGTGATGATGTCACCTGGAAACCCGTCGATTTTCATGCACAAGAGCTGTGAAATGTATTGAAAGTAGTTGTCAGCATAATGTATTATTTTTCAACCTTTTATACAAATTTTGAGTTCGAAATTGGAACAATGTATTTTGACATGACTTCCCCTTTAGTCCCGTCCACATCCAAACCCTATCCAGTACAGCACAGTACAGTACACTGATCATCTGTTGCCACATTGTGTTTCCACCCTAAGGATGTATCTTGAGCAGTGTGATAATAATCTGAAATCTGCTGTTTCCCTCTCAAAATGCAAATTGGCACCTGTCAACAGCCTTCCACTTAAGTGGAAGTCCTTTCTTCCTCAACTGTCACATGGCTGCGTCCACATGATCCGCATTACAATTGCGCTCCATGTAGCGGAGTCTGGTCTGTGTAAACTCGACTACCTGCAGGCCACAAGGAGTCAAGAGGACAGAGTGCACTATAATCAATGATACATGCAAATGGTAAATGGTCCTGCACTTATAGCCTGGAAGACAAAGAGCTTTGCAATTTGCTTTTCATTCATCCATTCACCAAAGGTACCACCAACCCAGCTAGCTGTTTCCCCCGCTTTCAGTCTTCATGCTAAGCTAAACTTACCATCTCTTGGATCTGGACTGGTATCAATCTTGTCCAACTCCCGGAAACCAAGCGAATAAGCGTAATTCCCAAAATGTTAAACTGCTCCTATGATATAGGAAGTCACACTAAAATAAAATTAAAATAAAACACACTTCTGACTCTTTGCTATATTAAAACTAAAGTAACGTTAAAGAGTAAAACATATATAATGAGTGCTTCATGAGTATTTCACAGTCAAGAGACTTGAGAACTCCTCTGGTGGTGTAAACAGTGTTGCTGGACAACTGGCCTGATCTTGTATTTTCTTGCTGTTTTTTTTTCTTAAAACACATCTTAACCTAAGCACAAAGGTAACAGGCACAATAGTGTATGGGTTAGGTAGAGGTCTGATTTGTCTGTAACAGTACACTAAAGGTCGTACCGATCTGGATTCAGCATGATCCCTCATAAAGCTGGTTTCTTATCACTGCTGGTGCTCTGCTCTCTTGGCTAGTCCGACATCTCATTCGTCCAGCAAATTAGATGTAAAAATGAGAAATTATTGTGCCTGCAGGGATTGTGATCCCTCATTGCAATGCATTCTGCAACAATACTAAGAAATTATTCATATAAAGGGCAGAAGACAGTAAGATGGTGAATTGCATCACCTCTCGTGCAAGTGAGGTGAAGTGGCGACTTCCTTTAGCCTCCAAAAACCAGGCTTTGCTGCCTGCTTAATCTCATAATCCAATCAAAGTTAGAGCAGTTTTTTTGTCACTGATATTTGTTTTTATTACCTCCGAAGGCCTGGGAGGGAGGTTATGTTTTCACCGCCGTTGGTTTGTTTGTTTGTTGGTTTGTTGGTTTGTTTGTTGGTCTGTTGGTTTGTTTGTTGGTTTGTTGATTGTGTGTTGGTTTGTTGGTTTGTTGATTGTGTGCTGGTTTGTTGGTTTGTCTGTTTGTAGGTTAACTCCAAAAGTCTGTGATGGATTTGAATGAAAGGGGTGTGGCACAATGAACAATCCATTAGATTTTCACATTAAACTCTGTGAAATTACAGTTGAGTTGGACCACAGCACACTTGGTGATTGTTGGAAAGAGTAACAACGACGGTTTAGGTGAGTTTTATTTTGTTTCTGTCCAGTTTGAATTAAGTGTTTTACGGAGCTCCGCTACGTACAGCTGATCTCAACATAAACAACAATACACGTGAATGATGGCGCAAGCTGCCCCAAGAGGGGGGGCAATCGTACTTGGGTAGCTTGGCGGAGGTCTGCGCTCTCCGAGTGCCATTCTAGTTCTAACTGGTTTCATTGACCACCAAACTTCCATAATTGCAGCCTTTTTGCAATCCCCAATAACAAAATCAAATATGCAGAGTTTGGTCTCAACTATTCTACTCATTCCAGCTAATAGATAACCTGGGCTTCGCATATTGTTGATAATTCATCCTTTCACTAATTTACATATATTTTCATGTATGACATTATGTCATTTGGTTGGTAGTTCAGGAAGTATTTGCATCGCAATAGCTGATTCCTGATGGTTCCATCACTCAGCGGCGACGGCCGTGGCTGGAGGCATTATGTTTTCGGGTTGTCTGTCCGACTGACCGACCCATCTCGTGAACGCAATATCTCAGGTACACCTGGGGGGAATTTCTTTAAATTTGGCACAAACGTCCACTTGGACCATACACTGTCTATAGGAAGTGGACGTTAGTCACCGTGACGTCACCCATTTGATTGCGAGCTGCCACTTTGAAGCCTCGAGTTCGGTATGTTTGCCATCGCCATCTTGGTTTTTGGCTGTCATCATCTTGGCTTTTTGCAACCAGAAGTGACACGAGAGGGTGGAGCTAAGTACAACCGAATGCTGAATTAGACATTTTGCGCAACCAAAATGTTGTTTTCATGAACTGAAAACACACTGTGAAAGGGTTAAAGTTGTAAGACCAAAACACATGGGCAACGCCGTGGTAGCGACTGCCAATCACAAGGCAGCCCCGCCGTAAAGCATCCCCTGCTTTATGGTCTATCTGACTCTAAATGGGACCATCATTTACTAAATGAACATTATGCTGTATTGAAGAAGACTTGAAACTACAGATTGAGACCATAAACTCATGTTTACAATGTTTACTGAGGTAATAGATCAAGAGAGAAGTTAATTTTCTCATAGACTTCTATACAACCAGACTTCTTTTAGCAACCAGAGGAGTCGCCCCCTGCTGGCTGGTAGAAAGAATGTGGCACTTCTGCACTGGCTTCACTTCTCAGACCCGGGGGTTTCCCACTGACTTGGACTCAAGGATGAACCGATTAGATTTTGGTGGTCAAAGATCAAAGAAGACCTCACACCTGTCCCATTCTCATGAGCAGGATATCTCAGGAACGCCTGGAGGGAATTTCATTACATCTACAACAAATATCAACTTGGACTCAAGGATGAACTAATTCGAATTTGGTCGTCAAAGGTCAAGGTCACTGTGACCTCACAAAACACATTTTGACCGTAACTGAAGAATTCATATGCTAATTATAACAGTTTCACACAAATGCTGAATAGGATAACATGACAAAGTGATAATATTTTGGACAAACGTGAATATAAACTGCAACTTCACTTCACAGGCAAACATACTGACTTAACATAGTGCTACTATACCATACTGCAATAAGTGTTTATTCTGGGCTGTAAGGGACTGCGTGCTGTTAAAAGCACTGGAGACATAGAATGAACATGGCTTTCACTATGTGTCCAGGCTAATCTCCATAAGACAAAGCCCCAAGGAGCAATATTAGGGCAACGTCCATGCCTATATGGGCTTGATATGCAAATGAAGTCCTTGAAAGACCCTCAGCAGGAGCCCGAAGTGCTGTGGGACCAGCCTGTCGTGTCGAGAGAGGTTAGTGCCACTGGTTCATGGTTACTGAAGGCACTGGGCCGTGCCTTTTCCCACACAGAGACAATGCAGGAAGTTTTTTTTTGTAGTGGAGACATCCACTTACAATGAAGTTGTACAGAATCTGTAGTAGTTTAGGATCCTTGGCTTTTGGTGTCCTGTCTTACTGACCACTGCTACCAAATAAACCACATGTATGACACAGGATAAAGAATGTGTGACCATTCATACCAGACTGGTTTCACAGGTTGTCACCATTAACACCAAACCTGCCTCCTAGAAGTTACATTACAAATACTACGAATGTCCTTAGCCACCTTATGCTAGTGGAGGAAGTGCCACCTTTGCAAATGTGTAGTATATAAACATAGTCTCTAGGAGACAAGTTTTTAACACAACAACCATACATACAAATCAACCTTAAGCTGATCTTGTATAAAGCTATGTACGAAAGTCACATTTTAGTTTCTTTTCTCTACTTGCTCACCTTCGACAAAAAAATGCAACTACCACATGTCAATATAATTGAGACAAATTGAATTTATGGCTGAGAAGGCTGCAGGCGACCACCATAGTGTTGTATTCTAAAGCATTTCTATTGTAATCCTGTAGATTTCTCATCCAAAAATGTGTGAGGCATAGTGTTTTAGGAGGTGGCTCCATCAATCACAGGAAAAAGTATTTTGCGCACTATTGTGTTCATACTGAGTGTGGAGCTAAGTCGGCCTCCTTACTCGTGTGGAGTGATGCACAGACTGAGGAAAGCATGTGGAAGAGGTGGATGTGGGCGGGCAGACCTAAATGTGGTCAAGATGGCCAAATGCAGGACTGTGGAAAGGATTGCAGAGGTCTTTGTGTTGCATCTGTTAAGAAACAGCTTGAAGTGATTTGCTCTGTCTCAGTTTCCCTCTGCCATACTGTCTGTGTGCACTGCTTGTAGCAGTCTTCATCCCACATACACCACCTTTAAACTGCTCTGCTACACTCACTGTTCATTTTAACATTGGTTTTATAATGTGTTTAATGTAGGGCTGTCAGTTGATTAAATGGATTAAATTGATTAAATTAAATTTAAATGAAATTGTGCATAGTTCAATGTGATTAATTATTCATTATTAATTATTAATTCATTAATGGCACATTTTGTATCTGTTGAAAATGTAGCTTAAAAGGAGATTTGTCAAGTATGTAATACTCATCAACATGGGAGTGGACAAATGTGCTGCTTTATGCAAACGTATGTATATATTTATTATTGGAAATCAATGAACAACACAAATCAATGACAGATATTGATCCAGAAACCCTCACAGGTACTGCATTTAGCATAAAACAATATGCTACAATCATAACATGGCAAACTGCAGCCCAACAGGCAACAACAGCTGTCAGTG
>CAKAKQ010040322.1:0-16734 GCA_916700675.1 Helicolenus avius
GGGTTCGAATCCAGCCTGTGGCCATTTCCGCATCCACTCTATCTCTCTCTCCCCCTTTCAAGACCCTATCCACTGTCAATAAAATGGAAAAATGTCCCCAAAAAAATAACTTTAAAAAAAAAAAATCGATATATTGGCCGACTTACATGCCGAAACGAATTGATATGGCTAATGGCTAAAATTGGACGTCAACGTTGCCAGATTGGAAATGTTGAACTATCATACGACAATTTTCGTATACGAGTCAAAACAACAAGAACGAATAGGCTTAAGTGTGTAAGTTTACAAAACACATATTTAAATGACTTTTTGACACGCCTATAAATCTACCCACATCGTTTTTTTAAAAGCAAACTGATGTACAGTAGCTATGATGTGTGGATATATGTCCATAAGTCTGACAATTTTTGTAATAGCCTACTTTTACAAAAAAATAACAACAGCTGGAAGCCTTTCATTTTCTGCATGAAAATAGTTAAGACCAATACGCTAAGCTAGTTAAATAAATGACACTATTGCATGATACTATTGCATTCAGAGCAATCCCTCATGCAAACTCTCTCTCAAATGAGTGTCGAGCAATGGGAGAGAGAACGACAGCCCGTCATCAACATCGTAGTCTACACCAAACATGATTGGCTAGAAAGAGGTCATGTGAGAGGAGCTGGAACCATCTGGAAATTAATTGATCAAAATTATCGTACAAAATGACGCTGTTGGACGTTAAATTCGGCATTGCTGATTTGGAGGCCTCTTTTTTTCAACACATTAAGCAAATCAAAGGAAAAGGGAAGCAAACCTGCTTCCCTTTTCCTTTGATTTCCTCCTAATTTCAACTTCCTTCTTATAGAGCTACTCATTCCAGCCAGACAGAACCTGGAAAATTCTTTGGAAAAAAACATTATGATGCAAAGAGGTAGTCTAGAGAGAAGAAGCCACTGTGAGCATTGTGTTTGAAAGAAGTGCTGCCAACAGGTATTCCCAGCTTAAGGCAAGAAATATGCGAACGTCATTGAGCCGGTGATGGAATGAGGAAGGAACTAACCTGTCTGCTAACAAACTACCCGCCGTCGGTCACGTTGACTAAACACTTGAGTATTAATGTAGAGAGGAAGAATGAGAGTCAATGACCCACTTTCATGCTATGAAACGTGAAAGGTCACACTGTGCATGAATGGTGGGCATAGGGGAAGTGGATACGTGATAAGGTCAGAGTGGCGTGGCACCTCCAGTCTTCATATCAGTATTTTAGGGGGAAATACCTTTTTGTACATCACACCTGATCGAGGTTAGAGTCTGAACATTTTCTCTGTTTTGCGACAAGTGCACCATCCCACCATTATTATATATATAGCTCAGCGGGTTGAATGGTTGACCTTTAACCGTCAAGGTTGGTGGTTCAATCCCTGGTTCCAACTGTCTTCATGTCAAAGTGGCCTTGAGTCAAACACCTGAATGTATATGATTCTAATAAAGTTTAATAAAGTCTTATGCATATATTATTACACGGCTTTGTTGAATACTCGATTCTGATTGGCGTTCTGCGGTCTATTATTTCTTTATAGCAGACCGTTGCTCTGTATAACAGACCCTTGCTATGGCCGCAGCTCTGATCTCGGACTCTGAAGGACCATTTTTTGTGTTAAATTATTGATTTCTTAAGTAAGTAGCCGTGTAATAAGCGGGATAATGTGCAGCTAGTGGGTCATTGTTGTGAAATTAACCCCTTCAGGGTGATGCGGTGGATCGCACAATGACCGGCTTGCTGTACATTATCCCTTACATAATACATTTCATAGTAAGTTTTCATTGTCATAAAGTTTGTAGTTCGGGACATGTGTATGGTGTCAAAGTAGGCTCAAAGAAGATATGAAGCCGCACTTCATTTCTGAGAAACATATTATACTTTATTTTGAAACCACAAATCACACCAACCCTGAGCAATAGTCATCTATTTCCTTTGTTCACAAGCGCACAGCGACGTTGAATCAAAAGACACCTCTATAACTATAATTAGGTTAGAGGTGTACTTACAGGAAATGATCTGCTGGCTATCATTACAGACACACCTACACTGGCATAGTTAAATGTTAAATGTTTTAAATGGGAGCTTAATGATGATGATGGAAAGTCCTCCATAAATCATCTGCACAGGTAACTTCCCAGTTACACATTTGGTTTTTCTACTCGGGTCAAAGAACATTTTGTTCACGGACATAATTCAAGAAACCCTTCATGTGACTTTTCACTTACAATAAAACCCAATTTTTTCATCCCACTGACTCTATTCTCCTTTCCACCTCAATGGCGATGTTGTCACCGACACTTTTGTTTTCTTGTTCTTGAGAACTCTCATGACCGCTTTCCAGTGTACCTGTTTAGTTCTAGTGATGCGCCATCACAAGCTGTCTGTCATGTGCAAACACTAGAGGTACACAGTTCCCGGTTTCTGTCTCTTTTAATGTTTCTGACTTCCTCCACAATGGTCAGTGTGGTCGTACAATCAAACACACAATTTCACAATGGAATATTGAACTGAACTTGTCATCTTCCACATGACTGTGTGAATCAGTTCAAACGAAATATTAAACTTTCAGATGGAGAACTGAGGAGTGACAAAATAATGTTGATAATTGCTGACATCCTCATCAGGGGAGAATTAACAGGCAGCAGAGTTCATTTGGTGTGACTCATGCTGTGAGTGAGACCTAATGACGGGCACACATTACACGAGAATCGAGCCGATTTTGGGCCCGATTGTTTGATAGTTCTGAAGGTTATCTTTCCAGATGTTCCCGTGGTGTGAGGTACATTACATTACATTTATTAAACATGTTCAATATTTACAATCAGATATCCTGTTGTGAGTGAGGAACCCCGAGGACAACTGATGATGCAAGGACAACAACCGCCAACCGTCATGCCGGCCGTGGCTAATACATGAGCTGATGCAAAACGCGAAGCATAAAGTAGTAGTAAGATGGACCACAGAAATGGAGGACCAACTTGTTCATTTGTGGCAACAACACAAGTGTTCATGTTTCTATGACTTCATCGATCCATCCTTTGTGAATTTTCAGTACAAAGTAGTGCAAAAACTAACATCGCTAATTCTTCTTGCCCGTCGTCAAGGCCTATGGAAAGGAGGCTGGGTCACAGGCGGAGATGGGTCTTTGGGTGTGGGGTATAACACATGCGCAGTGTAAATGAAGCTGCGGTCGTGCTCAATTTCGGCGAGTTCAGGCCTGATTTTACTGCTCATGTGTTGTACCCCGTAAGATATGACGCCGCGCTGATGACACAGCCTCCTTTCCATAGGCCTTGCCCGTTTGTTTACACTAAAATCACGTTTGATCGCAATGATTTTGCGAGATTTCCATTTTTTTTGTAGTCAAGACTCTTGTTGTTCATGAATGAATCTGTTAGTGTGTGGTGTGCTGTTTCGGCCAAATTGTTGCTCATCATATAGGAACAAAATGTTAAATTGAACATAACATGTCGTTATGTGTGGGGTCTCTCACATTTTCAACATCTGTTAAGATTTGAAAAATCTTTTAGCCTTAAGACGTCTTCACCTTGGCATTTGTGGACGACCATAGCCAGTTCTGGATCTTGCCCTCTTGTGGCACGGCTAAGTTTTTGGTTTGCCAGTTTATGTGATTAAGGCTCCTGAAGGAGTTAGATTTTCTGTTTTGTTTGTGAGACTTTGAGTTAGGATGATTAGAAACCCTGTTGACCGTTACGCTGACTCTGTCTTTGATTGCTGTACTTCACTATTTTCCCTGTCCTCAACCCAGTCCTGTTGCACCTTATTATAATGTCCTTTACTCATTGTTTGTGTATATTCCTAAATTCAGTAAATGGTCAATCACAAAAAATAAAAATGGTGTTTCCAAATGATGGGATTGCACGCACACATACACTAACACGCGCACACAAGAGGCAGTTCCTCTTTTTAGGGGTTTTTCTGTCTTCTGCTTCTGTCATACATAAATACAGCCACAGCATGCTGAGTACATGCAGACAAACTGAACACAGACTCAGATCAGCCTTCTCACCTCTCTGGCATCCTCATCAGTTCAGTCAAGGTAAGATCTCATTTTCTGTTATCTCTCCTGTTTGTTTGTTTTTTTCCGACATTTTATTCACTAGATATTTATTCTAATATATTGAGGTTAACACCTGTTTCTAACATTATTAAAGTTAGAATTTCATTGAAAGAAATTGACAGATTGTTGATATGAAGAAAAAGACACAGGTTGTAATTTAAACACAACTAAATCTGATGATGGTGTCATTCAATGGGAACACATTTAATCGTGAGAACTACTTTTTCTGAAGTACTGGAATAGATAAAACATCTTTATGCTGTTTTGTGGCTTTTTTGCTACAAAGATTTATTTTGCCAAGAACATACAGTACATACAAGGAATTTGACTGCAGTTTTATGCAGCTCTCTCAATGTACTTATACAGAATAGAAATAACAGCTAGAAACAAGGACAACAACGCTGGTCAAATAAAGGTGAGGAATAGACAGTTATGACACAAGTAGTGGAAAAATAGGTGTATATATAAATATTATATAAAAAGCACCAATGACCAACAATAAATTAAGATAACAATTTAAATTAAATGTCTATACACTTTTTAATATAATTTTTACTTCTTCAGCATCTTAAAATCAAATTAAAAAAAAACATTTTGGTTGAACTGGCCACAACTTGTAGATATACACAACGGTAACAAGGCTTCATTTTATTCAATTCAATTTATTTTTATATAGCGTCAAATCATAACAGAAGTTATCTCGAAACGCTTTTATGGGGTCACAAGGCAAAAAAGGTTGTGAACCACTGCTTTATTTGAGTATTGCCATTTTGGGAGACTTTTCCTCCACTACATTTCAGACAAAAATATCGTACTTTTTACTCCATTGCGTTTATTCTAGGATTGTTTTTTTAGAATGTAAGCTTTTATGAAACTATATGGGAAAGATCCTTGTTACAGTTGGATGACAAACTGTTGGTGAAAGACCAGTTAGTGTCTCCAGTTCTGTTGATTTTGTTGTTATTGAACAATCCTATTTATACATATTGAAGAGTCTCAGCCTTATAGGATATTAAAATAAGTGCAAGCCCTAAATTAAACCTGGTTATAAATCAATTGATTCCAGTCCCTGTGCTATATGAACTTATTGTCTTTACTTCCAGATGCGTGTATTGTTCCTTATGGTCCTGTATGCTGGACTGTGCTACGCCAGCGACCAACACAATATAGAGACTCTAATGGATAACGGTTGGTAACTCCTCCTTTGTCTCTTTGCTTCACATACAGTAAATGCTGATTCAAGTCAGTCTGAGTGAACGTGTTTCTTGTCTCTTACTGATCTAGTTCTGGTCCTGAGGGTGCCTTATGGTCTGGGCACCATGGTGCATGTTCCTCTGAGCTGTGGAGAAGCGTACGAAAACCAGCCTGTGGTTTGGAAGAAAGACGGTAATACAACTGTTACTTCTACGAGGAATCAGGGCTGTCAGTCGATTTAAAAATATTTAATCGCATCATTGTCCATGATTAATCACTATTAATCGCACATTTTTTATCTGTTCAAAATGTACCTTAAAGGGAGATTTGTCAAGTATTTAATACTTTTATCAACATGGGAGTGGACAAATATGCTTGCTTTATGCAAATGTATGTATATATTTATTACTGGAAATCAATTAACAACACAAAACAATGACAGATATTGTCCAGAAACCTTGTCATTGTTACTTGTAATAGTGCCTGTGCAGATACAACATTAAATAAATCTTTAAAAACATGATTTTGATTGTCACATTGACCTATATGTCTCAGGCGAGGACATGGAGCCAGCTCTGCAGGGGAACCAGGTCAAGGTCCTGGTGGAGGAGATGAACGGAGGAAACTACACATGCCACCTCGGTCCAGACGGGGAATACCTCAACCACACTGTGATCCTGATCCAACTGGACCCAGACAACAGGACCGTCATACTGGAGGAAAGATCCCCTGGGAAGGGTAAGATAAGACAGATGGAGGGAGGGAGGAGAAGAACAAAGAAGGCACACACTGACAGAAAAAACAAATGGAGAGAAAGATAAAGATTTGTTGTGTAATCGGACCTGGCGAGAGGTATTTCACCGGAGGAGACATTGGATTGATGTCACTGAAGAGCTGTAGATAAGAGAGATGGTGGGAGAGGGAGATAAGATGGGGAAAAGAGGCTTTTGCCCAGAAGTAGACAACATTAAAAAGATAAGATGAACTGTGGGTACATGTAGGAAGAAAGTGGATAAAAGGAGGAGCAGAGGAATGATAGGGAAAAGGAACGAGACAACACAGTGAAGGGGAGGAAATAGGATTAAAAATAGACAACACAGTGTCTTTGTTCAAGTCATATAATGTGATGCTGTAACATAAACAAGGCTGACACAATGTTGTATGTCACACCCATTCATCATATTCACCTAACTTCTAGTTCACAAAAGTATCCTGTTTCCCAGATAAAAAGCCCCTTTTTTCTTTTGCTCTACTGAAGAAATTAAACATTTTTTCATAGATCTTTTGCCACCTCTTGCAAAATTGCAAAAACCTGTGAAAGCTCTACGAAGCTTTGGAACAACATGTGCCATAAGGAAATGTTTTTTTGTGCCTGATTTGATGGAACAAAATGTGAAATATACAGAGAATAATCTTCTCCTCAGTTGTCTGGTTTGTTCGCTGAAGTAACTGAAATGAATCTTGCAGTGATTTATTTTGATGTTTAGATGCTAGGACCTTCAAAATAAAGCTCTCTGAAACATGAAAAATGTAGAGATGAATTGCTCACAAGAGCGTTAAACACAAAGAGAGGGACTCAGACATTGTTTTTCTGTTGCTCCAGGTCACATCCACTGTTCAGCACCGAACTATCAAGGCTCCTTCCACTGCACCTGGAGAAGAACAAGGTCCAGATCCAGCGCCGCCGTGCTCCTGGTGAAGGCAGAACGGTGAGGGCAAAATACAATTTCTCACACACTGTACTCATTAAAATCCATCCTGTTCTAGATAGCAATGTACCAACCAGTTTGTCTCCAATCTAGGAATTTAGAAAATATTTCCTGTGAGCTGAATGCTGATGGATCAGGGATTCGCTGCCAGGATACCAGCTGCCCATTCAAAGAGGAAAAGCACCGCATCTCTATCACCATCTACATACGCAGCTACTCTCGCCTCGAGGCCTACACAAAGGCTTTCTACCTGAGAGAGATTGGTGAGTTATTGTATTTCAAAGAGGACCTATTAAATGTATAAAATCCTATTATAGTATTTCCCTGCTGTTGCAATCCCGCCACATCTTCCTCACTGTACTGTTATGCTCCCCTTTTCACCCTCCTCACCCTCTTCAGTGAGGCCCGAAGCGCTCCGTAACCTGAGCATCAGTAACGGGAAGGTGTTCAGCTGGAGCTACCCTGACTCCTGGGAGAGGCCCTGCACCTTCTTTGTCCTGCAGTTCCAGGTCAAAGTGGTCCAGAAAGGACTTCACTGTGACAGTGACAACAACATCATGGTAATGCATTAAACCACATTTTATGGATGCATGAAATGATTTTTTTTTTTCAGCCAATACCAATAACTGATAAATATTTGCTTCTCATGGCCGATACTGATAAGATAACCGACGATTTCACATTTGTTATATTTTAAAAACAAGTTCATAGCCTGTAGTTTATGCACACCTGAGGGTGAGAAATACTAAGATTTAGTGAGCAAAGATGATTTAATATTTCATAGCATCTCTAACTGACATCCACAAATACAAAGAACAGTTCTGACAAATGTCTATTTATGTTTTTCTGCTTGTTAAGCCAATCAAAGCAATTTGGCTTCCCATTATCAGCCGATAATTTATGGGGCCTTGTATATATTGTGCATCCCCACCACATTTCTTTGTCTTTAATGTGTCGTCTCTTCTCTTGTGCAGCTGACCACCACTCAGGAAACTCAGTATGAGGTCAACGTCAAATCCCCTCCGTATGTTTTCTGTGTGCGAGCTCAGGACAAATTCGCCAACGGGCCTTTCAGCCACTGGAGCCGATGCATGTAAGTATATTATCTGAACTGTTTTGACTATATGAGACCAAAGAGAGTATATGACTGATTCAAATATTACCAAGTCATGCCACCAACATTGATCTGATCCAACCCGTCTTGTCTCCAGAGTGGATGAACACACCGAGAGCTGCTAGCTTCTTTAACTGGACTGCAGTCATAAAGGATGGACGAACACAAGGATGCAAGAACAAAATTTTGTATACCTGTACAGTATTTATTGATCATCCAATTTAAGTCATGTCTATACTTAAGTGTATTGTTAAAATTATTATTTGTAATATGATTGAACTAATTTCTTGATTCCCTTTGTTAGTTCTAAATAAATAAGAGTATCGTTGCAGAATTGTTGCTAAAATGTGAAACATTTCATAATAAATTGATGAACATAATATAATGCACTTTTCGTATTTTTTTTTGTATAACATCTCAAATGTATTTCAAATACAGTGGTAATTATTGTAAAAGATGTCAATATTCTGACTACTTATTTTAAAGGTGCAATGTGTAGGATCTGGCGGCAGCTAGTGGTGAGGTTTCAGAATGCAACCAACCTCTCCCATGTGCCAAATGTGCAGGAGAACTATACGGTGGCCGACTTGAAAACATGAAAATGCCAACGTCCCTCTCTAAAGCCGGTGTTTGGTTTGTCCGTTCTGGGCTACTGTAGAAACATAGTGTTTGGCTCAATGAAGAGGACCCGCCCCCTATGTAGATATAAACGGCTCATTCTAAGCTAACGAAAACACAATTCTTATTTTCAGGTGATTATTATACACTAAAGATTCTGCCAATAGATCCCCTAAATGCTACACACTGTTCCTTTAAATGACTTAAGGAACGACGACCAACGCAAAAAATGTAGGTACAAAAAAAGTTTATTGTCATATTTACAGCTAGGATGTCAGGGATGTGATGAGGAAAACACAAAAAGGCAGAGCTCAAGAAATGAAAAGGAGTTGAATGTCCAAGAGAGCTGTAAACATGACAAAGTCTGAAAAAAAAATCACATCCCTGATGTTTCCAAGAGCTTCAGAGGTGCTACTTGTTCATAAGGTGGGATACACCTTCCCCTTCCCCCTCCTGATACTTCCCCTTCTTCATCCGTAACTTAAAATCCAACGTTGACAATAAGTACAGACACTTTAATTTCATTAATGAAGCAGCTACCAAAACAAAAAGTCAGTTTCTTGCATTCCCGACATCATCCCTCGCCCTCACTTTGTTCATCAACATTTGGATATACCTAAACGGTTCAATAAAAGTTCTAAACAAAAACACATACTAAAGAATTCTTTATTAAAAAAAAGGTGTATCTGAGGGTGTGCTTCCAGAAATGTAACAGAGCTGACATGTAATAGTGGAACAGAAAAACACACCCTCCGCCCATGGACAGCTAACCGTGTGTGTGCTTCCACAGTATGTACATGTCTGTGTCAGACAGTGACGCCTGCATACGGGAAGCTTTCCATCAAAACATGCACAGGAGTCGACAGTTTTGATGAGTATTTTGCGCTACAACCAGTCCCGAACTTAACTCGGCTGCTAATGTCACAGTAGCTCTGAGGATTATTGCATATTACATATCAAACAGTGGAGGTTGCAGGCATCATGGACTTAGATTTATCTTGGACCATTGCTCTCAACACTGTCTGTCATTCCAATTTTCCTTTTTAATTCTTCACTACAATAGAGTGGTGCAGGAACGAGAAGATAAATGCTAAATGCTAACTCACAAATGAGTTAGCATTTAGCTCTTCCGGTTCCCTCGTCTGGAAGTCGGTGGGTTTTTAAGTTACAATTTTGAAGCTTTTACTTGTTGTTGCTAACAAGTGGTTAAATGAGACTACTAAACGTCTCTAAGCCTTTAGTAGCTTAGTGGTGGTGACGTGAAATCATGCGACTGCAGAGTAGTGTGTTTATAGCCTAACGTTAGCTTTTTTTACTTCTGGCGATTGCGTTGACACTTCTAAAATCATAAAAGTAGCGTTCATTTGTGGAGATTATCTTGCTGAACAAAACGGGTAAGTATCTTAAGTAGCTTATTTTCTGCAATAATCCAAAACCCAATGGAAAAATCCCATTGGCTTTTTGTCCGAGGGAACCAGGGCGATGCTAACTTCCCGGTTGGCCTACAAAAATACGTCATCCCCGGAGCCCTTTATGCACAGAATTAACCTGCCAGATGTACTAAAGTAGAAATCATATTTGTTGAGTTAGTTAAACATTATTTCTGGTTGAATTTCACATTTAATCATTTTCAATCCGTCTTCCATGTAGAATTAACCATAATTGGCTTTTCGATGGCAAACATCTCCACTTCGTACAGGGATGGGGGACACCACTTTATTGACCTTAACCACGATGAAATGATTTGTATCTGTTTTAGAGAGAGGCTTGAGCAAAGTAGGGCTACCTTTTAGTGAAAGACAAGCAACTTCACACCACCTATAATGTGAAAGTGCTGTAAACCCATCTGGAAGACCAAGCAGGTTGAAAGGGTCTCAGATATCTTCAGGTGCTATTTAACGGTGGGCTCCGGGATGTATTTTAGACCCCTGACTGAAGCAGGTTTGTAGAAGTTTGTGGCCCATGGTGGCATGCGGCTTCAATCTTAGGGATTAGTTATTGATTACCACACTGACGGGTGGTAACTGCTGCTATTATTGTGATGAATGCCAAAAAAAAAAAAATGTGTGAGATTTGGGAGAGAACATGCAAAGATATAAATTGGGAAGCCCATCTCAGTCCTGAGCTTTTGAGTGTTGGCGGCTGCAGGGTTAGTGTAGGATTTGCAGTAAGGTTTGTAATAAAGGGCTTGTAATAGCCAAGTGTGTGTGTGTTTGTGTCTGTGTTTGTGTGTGTGTGTGAGAGAGAGAGAGAACTGGATGATGGGATGTAGCATCCAGTCGGAGACTTTGCAGAGGACGCACTCACTCCTCAGTGGTGCTGCCTCTTAGATAGGTACCTACACACAGACACATTCAGTACATATAATTAGAGCTGCAAAAATTAATCAATTAGTCGTCAACTATTAAATTAATCACCAAATATTATGATAATTGATAGATTTATTTTGGTGAATTTACATGGATTTCAGACAATGTGTGCGTTGTTGGATGTACACTACGTAGACACCTTTAGGCTGGATGTTTTCTTTATCATTTTGTTGTATAAAGAACAGTTGCTACAAGCATGTGTTATGTCACTACTATGATGCAATTGTCCTTATTACTGCTATAGGTTTTATGTGTGCCTACCTCTCCCAGTGTTTGTGGTTGAGTCCACTGTAGTCATCAAGCTTGGCGATTTCTTTGAGGTACTGAGCCAGTTTATAGAGCTCCCTGTCCTTCTCTCTGTTGAGATGGGCCTTCATGAAGGGTCGGATCTAACACACACACACACACACACAATTCAGTGGATTCAGCAAAACATGTGCATAATGCTGACAATGATGAGGAAGAGGTGAGGGTCAAAGTGATGACGGTAATGCTGGCCGGCCGCCTACCTTTAGTCCGTTCTGTGGGTTCATGAGGAAGTTTCGGCCGATGTCGTCAAACATGATGGTGTTCTTCCTGTTGTAAAACTCTCCGTACTTCCCCCATATTACACCCAGGGGTTTCACCTGGATACATCACAAATAAAGACACAGTCCATGATCCAAAGGTAAACAAAAGAGAAAAAAAAAGCATCACCGAACTACACAACAACTAAAAATAAACATAGATGCTTTCTTCTGCTGTGAAAGATTTGTTTACATCAGTAATATGTGTAACTGCTATGGCTGCAACGATTAATCGATTAATTGTCAACTATTAAATTAATCAACAACTATTTTGATAATTGATTAATCGCTTTGAACAATTTTTTAAGAAAGTAAAAATTCTGACTTCAGCTTCTTAAATGTGAATATTTTCTGGTTTCTTTACTCCTCTATGACAGTAAACTGAATATCTTTGAGTTGTGGACAAAACAAGACATTGGAGGACGTCATCTTGGGCTTCAGGAAACACTGATTGTGACATTTTAAAGATCGAACAACTAATCAATTCATCAATAATTCTTAGTTGCGGTGAAAAAGGCCAATAATCTTCATTTATGATCCGCTGTGTGTACCAACCTCCACTACCCCTCTCTTAGGGGTATGTACCGTGATCATTGCTGCACTGTCCAGCATGAAGGTAATCTTGTAGTTAGGGTTGTCTGTCACACCCAGCTCCTACACACACACACACACACACACACACAGTAGTGTTATCTTCAGTTCCACTCTAAATCCCAATGGTTATAAACTGAATAACAGTGCCACCTTTTGGCAAGAAATTGTAAAGTACAGTAATGGTAGCGTAAGTAGATTGAGCAACAGCAATTAACAAAAGTGGAACACTTACTTTCATTTTGGCATCAATCCATTTCATACTTGTAGCAGCTAAGGAGATAAAGAATAGACATCTTTATTGTCCACAAATAACATGAGGTAAAGAAAATCAAAAAAATGAAGTAAGTAATAGCCTAAGTGGGCCAAACTGTTGGGATGAAAGTGCTGAAATATTAACAATGAATACATATCATATTAAGACATTATAAAGATCAGCAGCAGTCACTAATATCTAATAAAATAATTTGTTAAAAAGACAGCACATGTGTTAGATGTACATTCCACAAGCAGACATTGCTGAGTAACAGCACACAGTGGAAATCAAAAACAATAAACAACCATAAGATATATACTTAGTAGACGTAAACAAAAAAGTTAAAATAGTTAAGACACAGTCCAAAAAGCCGCAAAATTGAGTACAGCAAATGTTACCTTTTCAAAGAAATTCAGCCATACATATTTCAACAACTACATTTTCCTACTCATCTAGAGTAATACATGCAATTTAGTCCAATTATGAAACAGACATTATGAAAAGAAGAGAAGGTACATACACCAGATGACGATGTCATAGTCCTCGTAGGCTGACGTCAGAAACTCGTGAAGGTACGGTCTCATCAGCTCCTGACCCGTTTCTGCACACGACTTGTGATCTGAACACACATCAGATGCAGACATCAATGCATAGTGTCCGAGATTAAACTAGCAACTGATGGCTGGCAAACAGTGATGGATTTATACTTTGCAAAGCGTCCTGTTCTACTGACAGGAAAATACAGATGTTGTATCAATCCGTCAACATTTTATATTTGTTTGTAAAAGTGTCAACCCTATGAACTTCGCTCATATATATATGTAACATATACACATGAAGAGAAGAGACAATGGAGACACAGTATTAAAGGTACAGTATTAAAGGTACAGTATGTAGGCGGTATCTAGCGGTGAGGTTGCAGATTACAACTTCTCCGTGTGCCAAGCGTGAAGGATTGCTACGGTGGCCGACGTGAAAACGTGAATGACCCTCTCTAGAGCCAGTTGTTGTAAGATTAACTTGCTTAGAGTGAGTGTGTATGTGGGAAGTGAGTGGTGAAGCAAGAGAGAGAGAGACTGGCGGCGCTGGGAGCAAGTAAAAAATGATTGACTCCGGCCCAAGCAGGAAAAGTTAACAGAACAACAGTAAGAAAGAAAATCTCTTAGCGACGCCGCAGTAGCCCAGAACGGAAAAACTGTCCGTTCTGGGCTACTGTAGAAACATGGCAGCCGGGTCTGTGAAGAGGACCCGCTCCCTATGTAGATATAAACGGCTCATTCTAAGGTAACGAAAACACAACGATTCTTATTATCAGGTGATTACACACTAATGAAAACATACTTATTAATATTAGATTCCATTTCTACCAATAGATAAATGTTACACACTGTTCCTTTAAAGTAAATATTGTGTAATGTGCAGTTAGAGAAAACACAGTGTTTACTTTTAGCATGCTATGATTTAAGCCATGCAGTCAGTGCTTTCCCAGTCTTATGAGAGACAAATGTTGGTGTCACCGTAACCCACCGAACAGTGTGTAGTCCACATCCAGTACCAGAAGCCTCTTGCCTTCTCTGGGAGGGTTCATCTCCTCCACCTTATAGTCTTTCACTCTGCGGGCGATCTTAGCCAGATTCTCCTCTCTAGAGACATAGAACAACATTTGTTTCTCAGACACACACACACATATATATCTCCTCACACCGCACAAATTCCATCTGGCTTCTGTACAGCCAAAGACACATTAAAATATCTAACCTGTTCTCCACTTCAATGACCTCCTCTTCGATGTCAAAATCATTGACCACGTCATCGTTCTCTGGGGGAGGGGCTAAAACCTCTTCCTGTACAAAACAAAACATGCACAATTAAAGTGTACCAGTCAACCAAGTGGGGCTGTGTATTGGCAAGAATCTGGCGATACGATACGTATCATGATACAGGGGTTACGACTCAATATATTGCGATACTGTAAGGAAAACTGTCAGATTATAAAGAACACACCCATTGCATAAACTCTGAGTTTAAAAAAACGTTAGCTGAGCGCCTTTGCTATTTCCTGCCTTTTATGTTGTTACATTGGACTGGAAGAGTCATATGGCTGAAGATAGTTTAAACGCAACAATCAAAGCCACTGTCTGCCACGAATCTTTGCATGTAAACTTTTAGTTAAAAATCAATACAGTGTTTTGGAGAATCGATACTGTATCAAAAAACATAATATTGTGGCACTCAAGTGTACATGTATCTCTCAACAATTACCCTAACATGCATGTCTTTGGACTCCCGGAGAAAACCCTAACTAACACGGGGAGAGCATGCAAAATCCACACAGAAGGGCCTCAAGCCGGATTCAAACCTGCGACCCTAAACTGCTAAACTGCCGGTCACTCAGGCATATTGCCAGTTGACCGGGCAACTAGTCCTTCGTCCCAACCAGATATCTTTGGAGTAATTTAATTTCTCTATCACCCCGCCACCTACCAGGCTCTCCTCTCTGGTACCCATCATCATGATCTTAGTGTTGGGCTTCAGCTTCAGGGAGCCCAGCTTCACCTCATCCTCTGCAGGTTTACCTGGAGGCAGGAATGAAAGAGAGCAAGAACAGAAGGAGAAGAGGAAGATATGTTTAGCTACGAAGCCCACATTATATAGAAATAACGTATAGACTACAGACAGGTGGAGAAAATAGACACTCAAGCAGGCAGACTGAGGAATGGACATGTTTATACATGTAAAACGGTATGGTAATAAGTAAGGTATAAGTGACGACTGATGCCTTCTCACCTTTGACCTTGAGTCCCAGTAGCTTCTGTCTCTCTGGCAGCACCCCAGTCAAGGTCTTAATGGACTGTTTCAGGTCCATCACTGTGTCCTCCTCAGACAGAGAGCTGATGGAGTACTCCTGACCTCCCCACTTTATGATCACTGATACTGACATGGCACACACGGGCTCTTCACACACATAAACACACCCGACTGCAGCTGGAGTTTTAGGTATGCACAGACGAGTGCACAAGCAGAAATATGTCCAGCTACAATAACAAACATGTACACCTTGCAGAGAGAGAGAGAAGGGGGAAAGTAACAGCAGAGGTGTCAGGATGGCACACTGTAACTGGCTGCAGTTTGAGCAAAACATAGAAAGTAGCTCATAATAAAACACAGAGAGCAAAACATGACATCCCTATTGTTAAGCATGTGTTGTTTGGGCTGGCTGATTCAAGACACAACGGCCAAATGCCACCTAATCAGAGCAGCCACTCTGACAGTCCCTGGTGTTGATATTTTTAGCATGAGATGGCTAACTCTGGCTAGCAACAATGTAAACACGCCAGGTAACTAGCTGGCATTAGCTGGCTGAGCTACACGGGTTTGTGTATCCTCACCTGGTAGAGCAAGCTGGCATGTAATGTTTGGCAAACACTGTCAAATTTCCTTGGGAAAGTTGAATGAATGAATGAAGTTCGCCGTTCAGTTTCATTCATCGAGGGACGCACACTCTGTTACTTCCTGGCGTCCCGAATACCGCCGGAAGTGACGTAGGGAAAAAAGCTTCGTTACCATGGTGACCGCATTTCAATAGATTAACATCAAAGGGTTTGATAATAGTTTGCAAAAGTAAAAAACTATTAAAAAAGAAAACGAAAAAAACCCAAGGTTTAGACCACTAAAATCAACATTAAGTGCGGCTTATTTTTATTTTTATTTTTATTTTTATTTTCTCAGATGCTCAGATGTTTTGCGGCTCCAGACAGATTTTCTTTTTTTTTTTTTTGCCTAAAATGTCTCTTTTGATAGTAAAGGTTGCTGACCCCTGACCTATGGGCTGTGTAATATTTTTCATGTGCTTTTTCACATGGCACTAAATAACTTTTTTTGTGGTAAAGTTCAAGCATATATATATAAAGGATGTGGTGGTAGTGTGTGTGTGTGGGGGGGCTAGTAGCCTAGGGGCCCTTAAACCACAACACTACAGCCCAGTGACTGACCTCCACCCACACAACCCAACTGTAAACTTGATCATATTCACAATTCGAATAATACAATTGGTAAGACCTAGTAAGGAAAATGCATCATATGTTAACATTTTAATTTTTTTTATTGAAGAAAATTAATTTACAAACATTAAGGCATTGTAATCTAAACTCAATACTTCTAACATACAAGGCACAATTGGATAGGAAAGATAACTTAAATTATAAAAA